>VZTE01001195.1:796893-882969 GCA_013397775.1 Eulacestoma nigropectus
GAACAGCTCTTATTTTTCTCCTGGACTATTCTTTGGTTACTGTCTTCTCTCATTATCTCCAACATCCAGTGAATCCATAAAATACCCTTTTCCATGTAAATATTAACAGTATACTGTTGTGCATATTTGACCCTAGAATTAAATGGCTTTGCCACGTTGAATTGCATCAGATATGTATGGTTAATTTGCAAGAGCTCAACAGGACGTTGATGTCATAGATAGTTAGGAGAGCATCACTGATGCATGTCAATGCTTTTGCTGCTGTACCTTGCTCCTTCCACTGTCCACAGTCTCCACTATAGGAAGCCATGTGTCAGTGATGAAGTGAATCAAGTTGTCCAACCAGACCTCATTCTTTCAAATCATTAAGCAATAGTTTGCAACTATTTATGAGCTTTTTTAGTTTTGCATTTTAAATTTGAAGTGGCTGCTATACGGTGTAGAATCAGACTGTACAGGCCATATTGCAAACTGTTAAACCTGTTGACAATGTGGTTAGCATATATAAATAATGTAAAGAAATACTATTTGGCAACAGTTCTGTATATAAGAAAAGTGTCTTCAAGTTTAGATCGCTATTTCTTATATTTCTTTCCTCATTCACTTGGCTTATTTTCTAACCACAGTAATATCAAACTGGCATCATCACACTATGAGAAAAAAAGTGAGTATTTGTAGACTATCTTGTTTTAATAATATATTTGCATATATTCCAATGTGAAGTAAATTGTGTAAACTGGAACCCAGCTTGTTTCCAAATAGTTACAGGACATAGCAAGGAAAGCATTAGGGAAATGTGCGAATTTCTAGCACTGTTTGCATCAGAAGTTCCAAGAAAGTCTCATAGTTGATTAAATCCTTGCTATCTTGCAGTGTCTGTTTACATAGTCTACTCTTATTCTTTTTTGAATCACAGTGCACTAGGCTTGTACAAATAAAATATTTCCCAAGAAAAAAATGGCACATTTGTATAATTGAGGACATCAAGACATTTTGTGTTTCATACACAAGCTAACATTAAATGTAGAAACTTTCTTTTACAAATGCTTTTGACTTGTAATGTGTTGGTGAAATGCATGCAGGAAATTGTTATTATCATAAACAACGCAAACAATATTACATATGAGCCAAAAAATAAAGATTTCTTTTTTTAAAATTGTGTTTATTTTGCTTTGCTTTGTCTCTTCTGTTGGTTAAAGCAAGATAAAAAATTACTTTGGTGCAAATAAGACTTGCTTTCTTTTTCCCTAGAGCTAAACACCTTATTCTTCACATTTTAACTTCCATGTAAAATAATTATTAAAAAATCTGAGAACTTTGATCAAACTCCATTTACTTCTACTTCTTTGTTATCACCATATTTTCTGGGAATTAAACTGGACACCTACACAATTCTGCCCCAAAATGTCCTCTCAACCATCAAGAGCCCTTCTCAGCCATAAAGGCACTGCTCAGTACTGCTACCAAAGCTGTCCATGTTTTATGAGTCTTGAATATGCAAACAAACTCTCCAAATAAAGTTTTTTGTTAGGTCCTATATAACATTCAGCCAAAGGGCTCATTACAAACAGATAAAAATTGGTTTTAGTTGTACAGTCATTCTTTTTATTCCAGTAATTCTCAAAATTAATAATTACCATCTCACAAGTAGGGGATAACACTGACGCTCAACTGTGTCAAGTTGTGCTCATAACCAAAATATCTGGATGTTAAACGGTAACACGGTTTGACTTAATATGGATGTCATCAAGCTGTTCAAGGGCAGAAAGATTTAGGACATTGAAACACCACATTATCATATTGAATTTAAAATATATTATTATATTTCAAAATTAACAGTAAGTAGAATATTCCTGGAGTTTTCTCACTGGCATATTTTCAGTGTTCCTTAGTCTGTGGATATTATGCCATATTAACCATATTTTGGCTAGATATTAAATAGCTCATATAACCATGAAATAACTGATGGAACATTGTAACACTACAGTCTATTCAAATCTCTAATACACTGAGCATCAGCAGTCGCTGCAGCTGTCTCTGAGTTGGACTAGCATGCATTAAGGAAGCCATACCTCACAGAATCACAGAAAATGCTGAGTTGAAAGGGACCCACAAGGATCATTGAGTCCAACTCCTGCCTGAGGGCATTGTCCAAATCTTCTTGAACTCTGTCAGGTTTGGTGCTGTGACTACTTCCCTGGTGAGCCTATTCCAGTGCCCAGCAACACCCTGGGTGAAGAGCCTTTTTCTAATATCCAACTTAAACCTCCCCTAACATAATTTCCATCCTTTCCCTCAGGTTCTGTCACTGGTCACCACAGAGAAGAGACCAGTGCTGCCCCTCCTCTTCCCCTCACAAGGAAGTTGTAGACTGCAATGAGGTCTCCCCTCAGTCTCCTCCAGGCTCAACCAAGTGTCCTCAGCCACACCTCAGATGGCTTCTCCACAAGGTCCTTCACCATCTTCATTGTCCCCCTTTGGACACTTTCCAATAGCTTCATGTCTTCCTTATATTGCAGTGACGAAAACTGCACGTAATATTCAAGGTGAGGCTGCCCCAGTGCAGAGCAGAGCGGGACAATCCCCTCTGTTGCCTGGCTGGCGATGCTGTGCCTGATGCCCCCCTGGACACGCTTGGCCCTCCCGGCTGCCAGGGCACTGCTGACTCATATTCACAACTTTTTGTTGCCCAGGACCCCCAGGTCCGTCTCTGTGGCACTGCTCACCAGCACCTCATTCCCCAGTCTGTCTGTACATCCAGGGTTGCTCCATCCCAGCACTTTCCCTTGCTGAACTTTATATGGTTGGTGATTGCCCAGTCCTCTAATTTGTTGAGGTCTCTCTGCAGGGCCTTCCTGCCTTCAAGGGAGTCAAGAGGTCCTCCCAGTTTTGTATCTACTGTGAACTTGGTTAATATCCCTTCCAGTCCTGTATCCAAGTTGTTTATGAAATGTTGAAGAGAACAGGGCCTAAGATGGAGCCCTGTGGAACCCCACTAGTGACAGGTCACCAGCCTTATGTCACCCCATTCATTATAACCATTTGCACCCAATGCACGAGCCAGTTGTTCACTCTTCACATGGTGTGCTTATCCAGCTGTGTGCTTGTATGAATGGCTTTCCCTGCACCAGAAAAATACCTTACTAAGAACGTGCAGAATTGTCTAGCCTGCTCATACCCTTAGATCCTGGAGCTGGTCTCTGGCCCTCTTAGAATACAGGGTTAAAGCTCAAGACATGGCCTTCCCTTCTTGTCTGGGCATCTTTACAAGCACCTCGCCTGCAGGCCTAAATGAGAGAATCCTCTAACACGTTAATGTCAATATGTACATTCTTGAAGTCAAAGTTATGTACATTATTTACTCCACTGCTCCACTGAATAACTCATCTAACCTTATAAATGATTCAGTTTACTTCCAGAGACTTTTTGAGCTCTTCTGCTTCTTTGGTTCCTGAAATTTAACAATTTCATTTTACTCTTATCTTTTCATATTACCTGTTCAAACCAGCACCTAAAATCTGAAGATCTTTTGCTCTGTGAACAGGTTGGCAAGTGTTCTGATGAGGAATGACAGTTCATCATTCACTTTCAGGAACTCAGAGTCTCTTACAGCCCTCTGTAAAAGTGAGGTGATTTTATCCATCTTCATTACCAAGCACTGTACGTGCAAAAACACTGGCAATGCTTTTGGTGTGGACTAGCAGGAATGGCTGAGGGTCTTGGTTCAACCTGGACTGGAAATAGGCTCACTGCTTTGAGGGCATGTATGTCCTCCTAATTACCCCTTTCTGCTTCTGTGAACAACTTCTTCCCTCCTACCTATCCCTTTTTACGCAGAAATCAGTTGAATTTGTGTAATTTACACCTCACATTGCTCCTCTCCTATGCTTCCAATGCATTTGAATGGAAACACCACTTGAAAGAACTCTCTACATGCTACTAGGCAAGCCAGTAGTGATGGCTATTCCAGTCAAGCACAGTTTTATATTACTGCCATATTGTGCTTGTAGTCCTTCCCCACTGTCAGTCCTCCTTTGTTTCCAGTCAGCAAAGGAGGATCCCTTATTTTATTAGCTCCTAAAATCCTCACTGTATGACTATACTGATCCATGTCCAGGTGAATTTTTGACAGACAAAATGCCTTCCACTCTGTATTAAACTTCTTATCTGTCACGTATTGCCAAAAAGAGCGCATTAGTAATGCTGACAGTAGAGCTAAGTCACTCTCCTAGTATATTACTTGGTACTTTTCCTTAATGAGTTTTCAGATGAAAAAATTTCCACATGGATGCCCAGAAAGGAGACATACTCCTGTTCAGTACATTACAAATTAATTCATGGGGCAGCACAGCTTAATGCTGTTCCCAAGCAAGAGTTCCCAGAAGTCCCAGTGCCTCACATGAGCTAATGCAGCAGTACTAACATGTGCACAGTCATAAAAGAGTAATGAGCTTGCAGAATTAACTGAAGCTAATTCAGCACTGAAGTAATTTTAACAAAGGAGGAAAGACCAGTGTGTGGTGGAAAAAAACTGCAACCATTTCCTTCAAGGAGCAGACTGGCCACAATAAAGACAAGCAGGACTGCCATTATGGGAAGTTAGGATCCTGAGTAGTAAAACGTATTTACTGTGAAATTCATTAATGCATTAAAGGAAATGGTGAGTACTCAGCACTTCTTAGTCCATTATAAATGGCATACTGTACTTCATTGAAAAAAAATATTAAATCCTTTGGAAGGTAAAATCATGATGGGAATTAAAACATCAGGAAAGCCCTTGCCCAGAGGGTTCATCACTAGTATATGACTTACACAATACATTATTATTATTGCTACATTAAATGTCCCAATTGTGTGAAGACTTTTACATTTCAGAGCTTAACTATCTTGAAGTGCCATTTGTTGTGATTTTTATGTTTATCTCTTTAGTTCTTCATCTAGATAGATAAAATGGAAAAAACATAAAGAAATCTGAGCAGGAAAGATTACTGGACTAACAAAATCTTACACTTATAATAAGTTTGTATTATTTTCTATTTTTTTGCCATTTTGAAGAATGTTTGGCTATCTAGAAAAACATAAGCCTTGGAAAAGAGAAATAACACCATGTGCATGAAGCTCAAAACAACAGAAATACTAATTATAAGTAGACAAAGCAAATAGCAAGCAGATTTCATTAGTCATGTATTTAAATTACTGAGCTAGTTACAATGGATGTTTTCTAAAAGATCATGATTAATTCATGTACAATTTTATAATAAGACAAGATAAGGTAAAGGGGGATGGTGAAGTGCTGTGATCTGTTTCCACTAACCATAGAGCAGGGATGTGCTTTGTAATGTAACACATACTCTGCACCACTTTACAAATTAAATACTTCACCCTCATAGAAGAAAACATACTACAACATGAGGCTTGGCTAAGCCAAGAAAATAAATTGTACTGCAGTAGCCTAAGTAAACTGAAGCCTATTACCATCTCTCAGGAGAGAAGACAAATCACATGCATCTCTACAGCAAGTGCTATGTTTGATGCGTATATGAAAAGACATATCATGAACAATTTATAGCAGTAAAGCAGGCATTCGTTCCCAAGTCTTCAAGTACATTTCCTGTATAATAAAAGCCACTTAATGTTTTTTTTTCTCATAACCTACATTAAGGGGTAACAGGGAAAACACTATCACCCCTAAAAGTATTCATTGTTTTTTATAGGAAACACATATAAAAAAAACAAAAAGCACTTACCAGACCTTACATAGCATTACTGGTTTTTTATATAACAGGACTTTCAGTGTCATAGGGATATTTACTTTTTATTCTAAAACTCTGATAGTCTGTACATGGATCACAAACACTCTGCCTCACCATTTTCCTGATATAGAAGTGTTTGGTTTGCTTTCAGAAGGCATAGCCCCAGGAACATGCTTACAGTGAATTACAAGCAAAGTACAGTCTTAATGAGTGAAATCGGTCGTCCTAAATCGAAGTGGGTCATGCCATTTTTCCCTCAGTCTAATGAAGTGATATCAAATCCAGGAAACCAAAAGAAGCAGTTTAACATGTCATATAATAGCAGCTATTTTCAAATATAACATGCACAGGTTTTTAATCATGTCACACAAACACTGTAAGTTGTATTATGAATTTCTTTCCCAGAGATTTGGAACTGATTGACTGAATTGAGCAGCCACAAAAATTTACACTTCTTCAAATTTTCCTCTTGTTACTGTTACAGGGGGATGACAGTGATGGGTCTAATTTTATGACTGCAGGAAGCTCAGTCCTGGTATACACCTCAGAGATTCCAGCTCTGATCTAAGGAACAAAATTGATTGACCCAGAAAAAAATAACAGATTTTGTCTCTGTGGAATATCAAAGGCCTTATCTTACCTCTTCATGCAAATAAGCAGAGAAAGATCTGAGAAGCATGTAAAAGCATTCAATGGGAAAGTTGTATAAATTCTCTCTCTCAACTAAGAAACATTAAATGAAATACATAAACACATAAATATACAGAAGGTGAAAGGGATAGTAGTTTTAATTGGTATAGTCAGATCCTAACATGTGAGATATTTATCATAGGTATTTATTCTTTGGATGGGATTTTGCTACTGCAAGTCCAGGGAACAGCACATTCTTTTCAAACTCAGAAAGTGACAAGAGACAAAAGTGGCAGAGCGTATGCTACTTCCATGAATGTGTATTGCGTAGAAGGGATATTACTAACATCTCCCATCTGCACCAGGCACATCCTTAATTCATGTGTTGCAGAGTTTGTTCAGAAATTAGGACAAGCAATGATTTTTATTTTACTGTTATCTTCACTTCATAATGCAACATTTTAACCTAGAATCTAATTTACATGTGTATTTTTAATTATATGTTTTAGACATAAAAAGCTATAACTACTCCATTTAGCATACTATTTTTTTTTTCTTTCCTTATTTTTTTACCAAAGAATGAGAATAAATTGTTTGGTGTACCCAGGTTGTGCAATAGGCAGCAGTAGTATTTAAATTACCTGCATCCTCTACCCATGCCCTCTGGGTTCCTCACACACAGCAGAATTTCAAGAGTTCCAAACGGGGACATGAAGCAACAACCTTCTTGCTGCCCATATGCATGGAAATATACACTGAGTGCAACTAGTCGTAAGTGGTGCTCGGCCTCCATTGGGCAGCCCTGTAGGGGAACTCTCCGATCCTAGATCCAGCACGATTAACCTATTTTCATACTGTGATCCAAGTTCATCACAACTCTGACATTGACACCTTGTATGTCTTCATGACTGCCACGCAAAAACAAGTCCTAAAACTTAGTAGGTAACTAAAATACGAAGCCTCCCATTGTTTAGTTAATCCCAGAATTGTCCACAGCACGCAAAGTTTTCAGCTAGGTGATTTATGCTGCTAATGAAACAAGCAGGGCAATTTGATGGCTGGGTAGTAAATTCTCAAAGTGATTTTGTGAGCCTGTATTTCTTGTTCTAACAATTCTATTTCTATTTTACAGACTGTTTATGTATACAAGAATATATAAGCTCTTTGTTTTGCTTCAGATTAAAATATATAACTGACAATGCTGTTTTACTGGCTTGGCTGTTCCCAATTCATATTCTGCAGAATTTGTCTGGCTGAAGCTAGAGACTGTAAATATTTTACAGTAAAACGATATTCCTATATTTTCTAGGTCACTGCTTTTTTCTGTTCCTGAATCATTAGGAACAAACAGCAGAGTGAAGGAAATGCTTCATGTGAAGATGGAGTACAAAGGAGACAAATTGTTCTCTGCAGCTCACCACTGCTCCCACACTGCTCCACAGCACCGAAAACATACACAGAGCCGCTTCCCTCAGGAAACTAAGATCCAGACAGTAACCCTCATTTAACATGGGGACTTAGACACTTCAAGGAAGTACTAGCTGGAGTTCTTTCTTCCATTTAGCCAAATCACTCTAATTAATTCCCCATTAAAAAGGTAAGGTTTCTTTCCATCTTTACTCTCCCAGAGCTCTATACTTTCCTTCTTTATGTCAGCCTACATTAATTTGAAACGGGGACATCTTCCTGTTGTCTGTGTACAGCATTTCTGGCTGAACTTCAGGCTGAAAACTCCTACACTATATAATGTTCATAACATCACAGATAAACACTTTTCCACAACTCATCTTCACCAGATATTATGTGTAGACATACAGAGTGACAACTGTATGGTCCTTAATATAAAATTTCATTCATGTAAACCACAAAAATTCCCAGCTTTCATTTACCTTGTTCTGTACCCCTCAAGTCTGGCAGTCCTTTACCTTTTTTGAGGTTATGGTAACTCTCTCACACTGTCCTTACTCAAGCACCTCACTTCCTCCTGTAGCGGAGGTATTTACCTGTGCTGCTGCAAAGCAGGACTGGAATTGAAACGACAAGTGTCCTGCAGCAACTCCAACTCCAGCTGCGGTCTTGACAGATTGCAGAAGTTTAAATGAGGCCACTCCAGGTCAGGCCACACAAAGCCTGTAGAAGGAAAATACTGGCAATTCACTAGGTGGCTTCTATCCTTCACTAGGATCACTTTTATGATCCACTCAAATCTGAAGCCAAAGAAGATGCAATCCCATTTTTCTGCTATGACATCAACAAGGTCAAACCATATTTCATCACTAAAAGTGTTCTAAGGCCTCTCTCACAAGCGAAAGTCTGTGTGACCTAAGCAACGCCCAACTTCGTATTTCTATTTACCTAAATTGCTGGGACATACTGAGGGAAGACTGAGCTGAAGGACTTTTCCCATTTATTCTCATTAACATTCTCCACCATGTGTGTCTACTTTCTGCTGCTAGAAGTGGTCACAGCCACAGAGCTCTCCCTTCCTTTTCAGACCATTGCCCTAAATCACTGCTATATTAACATGCTTTCACCTCAGCATGTAGGTATACCTTCTCTTCTGAAGTGCCTGACTCAGGGAAAACCTTTGGTCAATACAATGCAAAATCTCAGGGAGTCCAACTGCGAAAGTCCTCTTACCTTTCCAATCCATGTAAAGCTTTTAAATGGCAAATGCAAGCAGCGCCTATCACACTGTCTGCAGTGATCAATTCTTTCCCATTCCTGCATTTCAGGGAGGACACACGCACATAATAGGGTAGACAGGGTAGACATGTAATCAAGTGTAACCCATACAAAAGAACCCACAGCTAGAAGGAGAATATCTTCATGCCCTTCCCCCCATTCAGGAATTACTATCATCTTACAAGAGCCCTCCCTAAGGGCTGTATGTAGTCATGGTGACAAGACATCACCACCTGTCTGCCCCTGCAATGGAGGCAATGAGCCAGAATGCAAAGCTTTGTTTTGCTGCTGCTGAACGCTTACAGCACATTTCTGAATAGCCTGATTCGAACAGAAACCAAAGAAAATGACAACAGTTTTCAAAATACAAAATCTTAGGAAAGCTCCAGATTTATTAATAATGGCTTACAAAAACGAATCAATAAAACAGTGTGGCTTGAAAATCTTAATAAATTAACATGCTTCACAGTCTTCAAAATGCAATTTTAGTCATAAAATCATAAAAAAGGATGACCAAAGCAGAAAATGCAGACATTACAGAAACAGAATTTAAAATAGGCTGCAACTGTTAACACACATTGCTTTTATTCCAGTGAAAATGCACACAGACTACTACATACTTCTTGCCTGCTGTTAACAATGTCCAGCTTGCAGCATTTTGCCGGTTTTGGTACTGACTCCAAACATCAGCTGACCAAAAATCACAGAGAAACTGGCTAAATTACTAGCACGATACTGCTCAGTGAAGGGAAGCAGTAAACATTATAAATAATGAAAGAAGCAGGTGAAACGCATCCCAGCAAAGAAAGGAGACAGCCTAAATGGAATGGGAGCAGAGTATTTCCTCCTCCTTATCCCAGATATCTAGCCCATACCTCAGGTTACACATACATTAGGCAGCACCTCACAGCTCTCAGATGTGGCTGCATGCCCCTGCCTCAGGCTGAACTTGCCCTGGGTAAGACACAGCGAGAATATCTCCTTTCTCTTATCTTCCCAGCACACTGAGTTTCCCCGGGAAAGAAATGCAGACTGGTAAGGATTTTCCGTGTTCAGCAAGTTCCCTGAAATAGGTGAATTGGAAGGTGAGGACTAAAAAGCAAGCTGCAGAATTCTCTGGTTTGTGGTTTAGATTTACCATCAGAGATGGTACATAGCTTTTCTGAGGCTGCACTGTTGAATTGGGCCAGACCTCTGTTTTCCTATATGGGCAAGAGCTACTAGACAGCTGGATCTCTTATGGATCTACTCACGTGTGCTGGCTCTTCTCTGGACATGCTCCAGCACTTCAATGTCTTTCTTGGAGAGAGAGGCCCAAAACTGAACACAGGATTCAAGGTGTGGCCTCACCAGTGCCCTGTACAGGGTGTCAGGCGGTCCTGCTGGCCACACTATTGCTGATACAGGCCAGGATGCCACTGGCCTTCTTGGCCACCTGGGCACACACTGGCTTATGTTCAGCTGCTGCCAATCAAAACCCCCCAGATCCTTTTCTGCCTGAAAAGCTTTCCAGCCACTCTGTCCGAAAAGCCTGTGGTACTGCCTGGGGTTGTTCTGCTCCAAGCTGCAGGACCTGCCTCTTTGCCTTGCTGAACCTCAGGCAACTGGCCTTGGCCCATCAATCCAGCCTGCCCAGATCCCTCTGCAGATCCTTCCTGCTCTGAAGTAGATCAACACTCCCATCCAACTTGGTGTCATCTGCAAGCTGACTGAGGACGCACTCAATCCCTTTGCGCAGATCATCAAAAAAGATATGGAACAGTACTGGCCCAAGTACTGAGCCCTGGAGAACACCACAGCCAATTGGATTCAACGCCATTCCCCACCACTCTCTGGGCCCAGCCACCCAGCCAGTTTTTTACCCAGAGAAGAGTACACACATCCAAGTCGGGAGCAGCCAGTTTCTCCAGGAGAATGCTGTGGAAAACAGTGTCAAAGGCTTCAGTAATGCCTAGGTAGATGACATCCTCAGGCTTTCCCTCCTCCACTGAGACACCTTGTCATAGGAGGAGATTACATCAGATGTTCTTCCGTCATTTACTACATCATTTGTAAACAGCAAACATTTTATCTTTCAATTGGTTAGCAAAAAAGGCATAGTTTTGATACAGTCAGGAGAATTTAAGAGTACTTCAGTGCTCTCAGATACTAATCGGTTCAATTTTGTCTAATCCTTAGAACTGCACAAAGGCGAGGTGCTTATGCACTCTGCCCATAGTCACTCTCTTTCCAACACATACCAATTTAACAGGCAGACAGAGGCTTTCTGGCATCAATAAACATAAAATCTTCATGTCTAAAACCAATATTCAACAAATGCTAAAGGTCACATGTGCTAAAGTTAATCTGCCATCTTGTGGGTATATATCACAATACACTTTTTTATTATCAAACATACAATTTATTGCAGACAAATTAGCATCTTGTATTTGTATATAAACTACCTAAAGGTTTCTGAATGAAAAATGAGAGACAAAAATACAACCTACCATCTGGTAAAAAAGACATATGCAATGAGTATTGTAAGTCCTAAAGAAGTAATCACAGAGGAATATTACCCAAGATACAGTAGTAATTCTAGATGGAGAGACACTCTAGGCTGGAAACTTGGTCACTTTGAAACAAATAACAATACAGTTATAAATTATGAGTTAACTACACAATAAATTAGTGTAATTTAAAAAATAATTTTAAAAGAAAAAGGAAAAAAAAGACTTTTCTAAACAGGGAGAAAGATCAGTTGTGAGGTGCTGAGTAGAAACTTCATTACTGCTTTGGCTGCCAGTTAAATTGTGCGTGGCATAGAGCAAACACCAATCTAAAGGTAAAGTCCAAATGGCATCTGCAATGGTACAAACATCAAAAGGGTTTCCCCACAGACACATAAAACTTGCCAGAAAATTATGACCATCAAAGAAAACAATTCTTAAATGTGCTTAAATGCTGCTCTAAAATGCAAACAGCTCTTCTTTCTATTCTGTGTGGAATATTGTTATATTAATACACAACAATATAATGAAATTATATTAGTTTAATTGGTGATTAACTTCAACGGTGTCATGAAACGTTGGTCCCTGGCAGAAACTCCCAAACTTCTATCACCCTTCATGTCCTTTATTTGTTCTTACTCTAATGAAAACCTCTCTCTAGTCATGAAGTGTGGAAACTTTATCAAATTAACAGTAAAATACTGATTCTATTTTAGATGCAGGTAACTTATTTCAGTGTAATCCTTTAGGAGACTTTTCCTCATCTCTGATGATAATGACTGTTTGCAAAGCTGTAAGACTCTGAGGTGCTTTCCTAGGGATATTCCTACTAGATGGAAGTAATACATTAGTATGGAGACATCACCATCTAGTACATTTTGCTTTTTGAACAATTAGAAGTCAAAACTCTGGTTATATCTTAGCAAAAGGGATTTAGGGTGTTTTAATAAAAGCAATTAAATGGACTTAAAGGGGGGGCAAATAGTGTTTTAAACCATCATTGTTAGAGCCATGATGTGTGTCACTTGTGTAAGTATTGTGGAAGAGATTCACATTTTTCTTCAGCAGGATTGAGGATTTAGTTTCATGCTTGTAAGAGAAACCTGGAATCTTTATGGGCTAGCTAAAGTAGAATAGCCAGCTTCACTTAAGAAAATGAGAAAAAGTCTGAAGAAACAGCAATAGAAAGTATGGCTCGATAGCTTATGATGTCCCTCCAAAATGCTTTTCAAGAGGAAAAAAAAAAATTTTCTAATGAACATCTGCGATTTATTTTCAGACTGAGAAAAAAAGTCTACAGAGCTTTTGGCTGTTTACCTAGACAAAGAAAAGAATTCTAGCAGTAGATAGACATGAAAGCATTGCAGACATACTGCTGTTCTGAGTCCTTGAATGAATCTGCCTAGGTGGAAAGATATGTCACAGGGAGAACAAGATCAAGGGAAGACCTCTCCTGGGTCACCTTTTACCTCCAGTGTAGCTGATTTGGAGAAGGAGATGTGGGGGGGTAATTGGTAAATATAATAATATTCTTGGTTTAATGATGACATTAAATATTTTCATGGAAGACTAGCTTGGTAGCCTGCTGAGTCAAAATTTTGCCTTCCCCATGCAACAAATTATTATACCTGCCAGGTCAAAGATAAGAATGCCTTCTTCCACTTTTATAAAGTATTGTAACAGATACATAAATTCAAACATGACATGGATGTAGCTAAGAAAAATCTATATTTATATAGATTAAATATATTTAATCTATATAAGTATATATAAAAATACATCTATAATCTATATCAATATATAGTATATTTATTTATACAATCCACCTGAACAGTTTCTGCTACGTTGTGAGTGTTGTCTCAGCTACATCATGAGGCATTGATTAATCTCAGTGAAATGTGTCATCAGAAATGGAAGCCTGCCACAAAATTAAGGCATCAATTTTGATCTACTAGTCTTTCAGGGGAGTTACTGTCAAGTTTTTGGTTTAGTTCACTTTATAATTAAGTATTGTTTGCAAATCCAAATGCTAGATATGGGATGTGGTTTTGAATTAAAATTCTTACTATAATTCTGTGCCAGCCACAGACTCCTAGCTAATGTTGGTGTGATATCTGAATACAATTATATTCTAAAAAGGCTTCACACAATGATGATATCATATGAAATAAATTTCTAAAGTTATCTGTAACTTTGCCTTTTCTCATTATGTGCATGTATTATATAGACATATACAAAATGCAGTTCAGAAAATTTCAGAAAGATGCAGCAATGTTACACAAAGGTGACAACAAACAAAAGAAATCATGCTTCACTAACTTGATTGCCTTATACAATGACAACTGACTGGATAGATAAGAAGAGAGCAGTGGATGCTGTCTACCTGGACTTCAGCAAGGCTTTTGACACTGTCCCCCATAACATCCTCCTAGGCAAGCTCAGAAAGTGCTGGCTGGACAAGTGGATGGTGAGGTGGATTAAGATCCGGCTGAATGGCAGGTCTCAAAGGGTTGTGATCAGTGGCACAGGACCTACTTGTCTAAACAGTCTCTAAAGCAAGTCAACTGTTATATGAGAACGAATACCATCAAGATATCTCTCCCAGAACAGTGAAGAGGAAAAAACAAAACCTCCCAGCAAACAAAAAATCCCAGCTTTTTCAATAGTCTTGTATTTTCTTTGCAATAAATTAACATCCAATACATGAAAAGTAGCTTCAGAGGAACTTGAACAGTTGTTAAACCTTCTCTGAAGAAAATGCCTTTAAAATTGCACTAAAATAATAGTGTTGCTTCAGTGCTGCTCACGCAAATTACATTTGCTTGGATAGTAAATTGGGCAAACTTAAGTAATTCATTCACTAAATCGTGTGGTTTGGTTTGTTTCTCTTCCCTTCCAAATTCAAATTCCAGAAACAGAACTTGAAGATCAAGCTAAGTTATTTCTGATTTTTCTACTGGTGCTGACTGCAACATGTTCTCGTTCCACAGGCTACATTCTGTCTATTACTCTCCCCAAGTAAATTATCATCTTGGCACCTCTATTCCTTGTTTATATCCTCTCTCCGTTCTTCTCTCCATAGGTATCACCTATTTCCTTTCTCATATGAACTGAGACCAATTTTTCTCAATCGTATTTAATTTTGAAGTTTGTTGTTCTCCAGATCCATAAAAGGGGCTTCTGTGACCAAATCCCACTTTTCCAACTGTACTAGTTGTTCCAAGACAACATATCACCTGTACCTGCAATTCCAATCTAGCTTCTGAGAAGACACAGGAGCCAGTATGATCAACAACAGCTGTGTAGCTGTTTTAATAATTTCAAATGAGATGAGATGAGATGAGATGAGATCCTATACAATTACTTTATGGCATTAGTACAGACTGCATTGCATAACTTCTTAAGTGATGCAACTGAGATCTGTGCATAAATAAATAAAAACCATCACGGGTTAGATTTCAATAAAATGCTAGCAAGGGTTAAATTCTGCTTTAATCCTTGGACAGTTACACGGCTACTATTGAATGTGCTCTTAGATGTGCCTCAAGCTTTTCTTTATAATATGTCTTGATCTGTAAAGGAGTAATGAATAAAATAACTAGGAAATGTTATTTCTTCCCTCATGGTGTAGTGGGGGAAAGAAGGGAGAGTAAGATTCAGGATTCATAGCAGACCATGTAGCGAAGTCAAAGAATCCAGTGTACAAAGAAAAGTGAAAGCAGTGGCATCAAAACTGATAATTATTTACTTACTACAGTATTATTCACATTGAAACAGAAAATTTCAGATGAAAACAGGATCCTTTCCAGTTTTCAGTTGTTTAGCTTTAAAGGAGATAGCTATTTGTCATAAAGAAAGGGTTTTGTTAAAAACCCAGTCATCTGGTGAAAAATAGAAATCTATCAACCTAGCCTAGCTGTTTTTGCAAATTTCATCTCAAATAATAAAATACATTTTCTAAGTGAGCAATGTTCTAAATAACAAAGTAAACTTTCTCCATTTCTGTTCTATCACCCCACTGAGTTTAAAATTCTACTGTTTTGGGTAAACCCCACAGACTATCAGAAAGCGCAGGAATAAAAGTAGACATAAATAGTACAAGATCACCTATTTACATGTATTCATGTCTCTAGAATAGAAGTAGACAGGAAGATATCAAGCAGAACAGGAGGAAGCAGGGAAACAGAGAGAGCCTTTCATGTGGGCAATATACTCAACCTACAAAGCATTGCAGTAAGATTCCACGGTATCTATTCTTATGCTATTTCTGAGTAATAAAAAGGTGAAATAAATACAAAAATTACAAAAAAAATGGTATGTCCTGGAGACAAAAACTCAGGCTCTTGAGTTGGTATTTATATGGAGTGTAGCATGAGCACTTTGCTCATTTACAGAATCTGAGATAAATAATACAGAAGAGTTAAGACTAATAAAACATTAACAATTTTCTTTTAGTTCTCATATAGCTTTGTATTATTTATTCTGAACAAGACTGGGTATTAGTAGGGGTAAATGAAGCTCTTATCTTGTGCTATTTGCCAAGATGACATAAAAAGCTCTGAAATCCAGTAAAATTTTCTTAATATCTTTATTATTACTGCCATAGATTCTCAGAAAGAAAACAAAACCCAACTGCATGTAGACCTTCATTAGGAAACCAGGCTGCACTTTAACTCACTAGAATCAATTCACTGATCATGCTGGCTGTGAACAGGCAGAACACATAAGGAAGAATAAAATTTTCAAAAATCTTCACCACGCCTTTGTGTTTACTCTAGTTTACCATATGTGACCCTGGAATTTTTTACTCTCTCTCAGTAACTGGCAGCTTAAATCTAAAAATCATTACAAATTACATGCAAACTGCTGCTGTGACAAGACCTTTTTCATGTGTAGTTATGATGTCAGCATTTTGCCACTTACCCTCTACTTCTGATTAATGGTCAAATATAAGATTCTGCAGTGAAGACGAAAACTGTTGGCCTGTTTTTGCACCACTTTAACAAACTGAATGACTGACAGCATATGGTCTGACTAACATGAGGTGACAGAAGGAAGGATCTTTAAATCACCACAGTCTAAATTAATTTCATGGCTAAAAAGATGGCTGTGTAATGGCCATGTATGATTATGTGGTGTTGTACAACCCCGTTCTCTTTGTCGTAACCTGTGTAAAGGTGCCCTACAAACGAGATCTGACCATGGAAAGCACTGGATCATTGCTGGTTAAATACCAGTCTTTGATTCCAGGGCTTACACTTATAGTGAAGAGTCTCCTTAAAAATTAACTATCATATTCTGGATGAATAAAGTAAATTCAATTAGGCAAAAAACAGAATTACAATAGATCAATAACTAATAAAAAATAATGGTTATTTCATGGACGCATGCAAGAAGGATAGTCTAAAATTCTTATTGACTTGCCGAATCCTACGAAAATCCTACTAATGTGTTTTTATAGACCATCACTCTGCAGTACAGCAAGCAGAGTTTGTGCATAAACAAGATGACCTAGTTTTCAACATCTGCAAGTCTTAGCTTGAAGCTTGTTTGTTACTTGAAAAGGCAATTAAAATTTAAACAAGTGTGAAAGAACAAACTCTTATTTTCCTTGAATTTCTGTGAAAAAAACCCAGTTAGACATTAACTAATATTTAATACAAAACCACATCAGAACTCAAAGTAACAGCAGATAATTAGTATTTATATTTTTTAGAATAAAACAAATCACAGACAGATACTAAAATATGTGCAGAAATATACAAGAACAGTAGGGGTAAACAATTAAGGAGATTAGGTTGGGCAATTCCTTTCAAATTACAAACTATGTACAGAAAGTGTAGTTTCATAGGACATACTTCAAGTAAGAGATAGTCTGTGAATGGATGAACTAAGTGACCTGTGTATTATAGTACGGAATTCATTAAAAATCCAGACACTCATCTTACAACAGACAAACACTCCACACAAAAGGTGACTTTCAAACATCAGTATTTACAGAGACAACCTCATTACTTTTTCTTCTGATAGCAATTTCTTTTTCATTTTATTTGCGTCTTTTACTATTTAACTATGCATTTCAGGATGAATTTACTGTTACTTATTGAGCATGATGCTTATTACAAGCAGAGAAGTGATACAGAGCAAAATAATTTCTGTTCCAAAGAGCTTGTAAACCAAACATGGGAAAACACAGGAAAAACTGCCAAAGGACCTAAGGGCATTACAGCACCTATTTTTAAAAGGAAGATAAAGAACCCAAGTAATTTATACTTCTTCATGTTATACTTCTCCTGAAAAATGTTCTGGAAGACAAAGGTGCAAGAACTTAATACATGTTATACTAAAAGAACTATACTGAGTAAAGTTAGCTCCATCCCTGTCACTCTTCCAAATGATGGCTTTCTAGTTAAAGTACAAATGCTGAACTAAACAGGGCTGTATCCAGTTACCAGCTCCTGTGCAGGACTTCAGACTTTTGGCTGAGACATCTATTTATTTGCTTTACTTCCATCTGTGTTCAAAGTCCAAATGTATGTGCTACACAAATATATGTAGCATCTACCTAAACAAGTGTTCTAGACTTTCCCCATGGAAAGTATGCTTGTTCTATGTAAGGCATATAAACTATTTTCATGACAAAATGTGGCACTCTACAGACAAGGGCGCAATACTATAAACACAAGATCCTGCTACCACAGACTATAGCATTCATAAAAGGAATAACTGATAAAGATGAAGGATGGGAAACAGAGCAGCCACAGGACCCTAACCCGCTTTTAAAATTAAGTATGTATTGCCATTCTTTGTGAACGTACATTCAAAACGCAGATATTATTCAAAAATACAATTGCAATATCTGATTACATAAATATCTGATCTTGGAGCATTAAAGGAACATAGAAGAATAGGTTGCCACTAGTGCAAAAATATTAGTGTTTCCTTACTATACATTTATGTTCTTTCTGCTCCTTACATTTATCTTAAATTCAGTCTTCATATTGTTGCGATTTCTTTATTTTTTTAATTACCACCTACTTAGACCTTTTCCTCTTATTACAACAATGGATTTTTAAAGCATGAAAGACACCACACATGTAAATATATGCTGTTACTTTGACAATGATCCTGGGTAAAATCATAGAATAGACAATAAGCACTACAATCAGTTTAGAATTGGAGATGGTAAAATAACTGCTCAGCATCAGAACAGAGTAAGGAGAACTAAGTCTTGCCAAACATCACTTTTTTCTGAATACAGGTTTATTTGATCAAAGTAAGTGTGTTGACATCAAATGCCTTGCAGAGTCTTCTAATAGGCTTATACGACATTCTGAGATACAGAAAGAAAATCAGTAACATACAGGTATCCAAAGGTAAATGCAAATGAGATGCTCCTAATACAAGAGAGCATTCCCATGCAGATTCTATGTGGCTGGTTTTGGCCAATAGTAACACAGACCTATTTATCATAGCTTGGAGCGTGGTCCTGCATTACATTCTGGCATACTCACTCAAGAAGAAAAGAGAAGGAGTTGAAAAAGTGAAAGTTATAAGGTAAAAAGAAAAAAAAAAAATATTCAAGGAAAAATTTTAGATCTTAAATAATGACAAATGAAAACTGTGCTTCACATACCAATTATCCAACTGAATACTGAAGCAATGTGATTATCATCCACCTATTACACACAGAAGATATTCCTTTTACATTCTTAAAATGCAGTGAGATAATATCGCTTGCATACTACTCTCTTCAATATCATAATCTTGTAACAGATGCAAAGTCTAATGCCCAATCTCAGCATATCTGCATAAGAGCTACAGCCCTGTAAAATCACTCTATTTACTATGATTTACACACCTTCTTTTACTCTCACAAGAGGAGTAATTGGAATTATTACTAGAATCCTAAAAGAAAAAAATAACATTCAAACCCCCTTCCAGAAACAGAAAATAACAAGAATCAGAAGTTTTAAAAAAACCCCAAACATACAAAAATCTCTTTGGATTCCATGTATTATCATGCGCGAGATTACATGCATTGGAATTCAAATTGCCTGACTCCAGTATTCTTTTCACCAGTAGAATAACTTCATGTATTAACAGATATTTCTTTAAATCATATACATCTTGTTATTGAAGAATTCTGCCTTAGTGTAACTTGTGCTTGGATTTTATCTATCTACCATACTCTCATTCTCTTAGATAATTCATTTGCTTGGGGTACCATCTGAGGAAAGATTACAGGTTAACCTGGTGGCTATTAGCCAACAGCCAGTTTCCCTTCCAGGACAGCACCTCTGGGCACATGGTCAGGCAAATCAGCTCACTCCGTCCTGATTCTCCCCAGACACGGACACAAGTGATTCATCCCTCCTGGCAGATAAGCTGCTGACATTTCCATCTCTGTTTACTGGGTTAGCTGACAGATTGCTGACATGATCCCTTTGTTTCCTCCCTATTCTTTTTACATTTGAGCCAGGAACTCTAGCAGGTGAACACCTACTCTCTGCCACAGAATGGAAACACCATGTGGAGTCCACTTTATACGTAGTTTCATTTTCAGAGTATAAAAATTATGCACTCATGTTAAAAATCTACATTGCAAAACTGACCAAAAAACTATCACAAGTCATCTGATGCATATGAATTTCACATACAGATGTTATTTATCAGGGAGAACAAAAGGTTTTGCAAAGATTTCAGAAGGTACTGCAAAAAAAGTTATGAACAGATCTTGATTCATTAAAAAATTAGATCACACCTCTTTTTTAACTTAAATGAGAAGCAGTCTTAATTCTATAAGCTAATGAATTTTAAATTTGGAATTTGCAAAAGGAAATGCACCTTTTTAAAGCAAAAAAGTGCCTTAAATAGCTTCAGGAGTGTAAGAGTCTGACCCAAAAGTTTATCTATCTATAAAATAAGGATATATTAAAATTTTTGTGATGCTTTCCGGATCCATAAACTTCAAGCAAGTTAAGCTTGACATTACACAGCTGTAAAAACACAAAAATCTTAATTATATATAGGATTACACAAATAAATCTTCCTAGGACTGGAACTTCAAAACCCCTACAGAACACAGAGAGAGAGAACAGACAGGATTAGCAGAATTTTAAAAGACCACTAGTGCTCTAAGAAGCAGGAAAAGCAATGAACCCATAAACTCCTAACACCACATGACCAGACATTATGGGGCACACAAAAACGTGGAAAGCTGTTTATTCCTTGGTCACTGAAATCGCACTAATTTGTGAGAATACATTGGGCTTTTTTCCCAGAGAATAAATCATCATGGACAAAAAACATACAGCATTTTGCATAGAGGTTTGTCTTACAAGGATAGTTAAACCCCCAAAACATTCTGCACCATCCTATACAAACCAAGAATCACTGTCTTTTTTAATACATTATGCCTTTAATATGCCTATTTTAACATACTCCAGGAACTGAAAAAATTCCAGTGTGCCCACCCCCTCTTCTCTAGGCTACCATTTTCCTTTTCTGAACTTTCTTAGACCTGATAAGTGCTGCTTGCACATAGCTAAAAGAGTCTCTGTAAAAAAAGAAGCTATTAATGATAGCCTCCAAAAATACAACAAAATTAACTTTCCCATATTTTTAAACTCCTTTCTCAGTATATTTGTTTCTTGTCAGTTTTAATGGGAGAAGGTGAAAAATGACACTCAGCACTGGACCTGCCAGAACTTTACTATTCATGACACAGCACCTAATGGGGCAGTAGAAGAGAGTTGGTTTGAATAATACAATTTTAAAAATGGGGGGATGCTCAGACAGGAATAGACAAATCTATCTTGCAAAACAAAAATAAGTTTTAATTCCTACCGACATCTGGGTTTGAATTCCATGTGGTTTTGAAAACTTAAAAACAATTCTACAGGTCCATCCTTGCTCCCCCCAGTATTCATATCCCATATTGAACCTCGTTTTTTTACAGAAAAGCAAGGGTTTTCCAGATTCAAAATGCCTTTCAGCTTGTCTTAGGAAGAGAGACTTTAAAACACAAAACTGAATTTGGCAGAAATCTTTTTATATTTTACAAAATGGAGACCTGCAAATAAATTCAATTTGTGGTCAAAAGAGACACAATGTTTTCTTCAAATGCATGGTAGGATAGCTCAAAGTGCCTGTAAAATGTGCTCACTGATGCAAATGCTTAAAACATTATCTACTGCCAGTAGCTGCACCACTGGCAGTATACTACAAGTGCAGAAAATTTCTGTCTACTACAGCAGAAAACTGACACTTTATACATGCTTATAACTGGGCAGAAAAAGCCTAGCAAAAAGAATAAGAGCATTTTAAATATATATAACAATAAAAATCAGGTTTTAGATAAAAAAATTTAATCTACTATGAAATCTTATCTTACTGAATTGGTGGTGATGAATAAAAACATTCTTTTTATTTGCGTTTGCTATAGGTTTTTAATTATCTCTATAATAATGGGCCTAAAAAAGAAGGCCTGAGATCTTTAGGGTTGAAAGCAAAAAAATAGCATTATAGTGGCCATCTAGCTGTTCTGACCTCCTTCAAGTTCTGAATCTTTCAATTCATTACATGTATTAGACTTTCTGTAAATGTTTTGACAAACTTGCTTATATTAAGTGAAAATTGTACATTTTATTAGGTCATTCTCCCTTTTTACTGTCACGCCTCAGTGTCAGATGAACATTCTCATTATCTGCTGACAGACTAAAAAAGCTGCAACTAGAAAGTTTCTTTCATAAATCTGTATGGAGCAGTAAGTCCTGCATAGCCACTTTCCAGCCATTTGGCCCCCAGCATGTACTATCAGGACTTTGCACTGCCCCTTGTTGATATAATGAAATTCCTCTCTGCTCTATTCTCCAGCCTGATCCGGTCCATCTGAATGGCAGCACAACCTCTTGGTGTACAGTATTGTGTAGTCTTCACCATTTTTGTAGTGCCTGCAAATCTGAGGGTGCACTCTGTCCCAGCACCAGGTGACTAACAAATAGGTTGAACAGTACTGGCCCCAGTATCAATGCCCAGGGTACACATCAATTAATGACTTGTCTCCAACTGAACTTTGTGTTGTAATGTTGTTCTTTACCAATTAGCATAAGAACTTCAGCTAGTTGGCTTGAAATCAATTATTTATATTTTTCTTGGTTCAACAAGTTCTATAAATATTAATAAAATTAAATAATTTGCGAGCACGGTTTTTGTATTTGACCATCGGCAATCAGAAACTTTCTGCAGGAACATGGAAAAGAACTATGAGTACTATGAAGCCTAAGAGCACAAGGATTTAAAATACGAACTACCTAAAGACAGGTTTAAGTTACTGTGTCCTCAATCTGTGGCACAAATTTCTAAAGAGGTTTTTGTACTGGGTTATCTTTGTACTATTAACAATACTATGCATATTTTATCACCATTCCCCTTTTGACAGAACTAGGTCTCCACAAACAAATACAGATCTGGAAGCAGAGTGTAAGTGTTTTAAAGCAAATATCTCAAATATAAATCTAAAACACTACAGTTGGTTTTACCATCACTGACCTTGTATTACATCAGGAGGTTATGCTGGATTTTCTTTCTGATAGTAGTATTGCAACAAGAAGCCAAAATTTTAAGACTCCTTCTGAAAGCAAATCAAATTCTGTCAATAAATCACTTTTTCCGCTTTGAACTGCTAACAAAGCATGTGGGGAACATTCCCAAGTTCTGACTCTACAGGCTACGGACCCTTACTACGAGACCAAAGAGTCTTACTATTCATAATCCCACATTTTAGTTAATTTAGGTCACATACAATCACATCTGTATTTTTAAGAGTATTATCCAGAGAAATTATTGAAGTTAGTGATGTCACATTTCTGGCATCAGGATTTTCTGCATGTAAGTTTAGGTGCTCCAGCACCATCAAGGTCTGTGTCACTGGCGTTTTAACTCCATTAAGTGACCTTTAGACCAAATAGGTCTACAGGTAAGTGCAATTTAAAAAAAAATTAAAAGAAAGAAAAAATCCCACTCCCTGGTCCATTCCGATTGGGGATGTAAAGGGAGAAATGAAGTAACAAGCCAAGAAATATCCTTGCAAAAAATGTATTTTTTTAATCTCCCATGACTTAAGTGCTTTCAGGCAGCTCAGGAAGGACCAGGTCAACTTCTACAATACTAAGCAGAGTTCTGCTGTCAAGGATGTATTACTCAAAAGGTTCTTCATCTAGCTCAAGGCACAGAGAATTCCATTTAGTTAAATCCAATGTACGTAATTAGCAGGGTAAAAGGTGAGCTGTACTTCTGGAGCCAAGGCTGATCAATAGCTAGATTCAAATTGTATAAACTGATCCCTTGTTATTTATAAGTGATTTGACAAGTAGTGTAACATGCATTTTACACATGTAACTGTCTGGGTGTTATTCTGCGCTCACTCAGAGTATTTATGCCTATGTTGGTACTGCAACTCGTGTTGCAGGACAACTAAATGTCTTAACACCTCAAAATGCTGCATATACAAAAGCTACTGTTAGTTTAAAGATAATCAAATTTTCAGAAACAGCTATTCAAAAGAAAGCCCACAAAGAAATGCTTTTAAAATGTGTCGTACTAGATATTTGCTTTGTAGACTGTGTTCATCTTCAGTGAAATAAGTATCTGCTTACATTATTAAGCATCAATTAAAAAAATGTAATGCAGTGCAATTTATTAAAACATAGATGTAGCTGCAAAATAAATATGGAAATTGTGACTGAAGTATCTTACAATATGAGAAGAAAAAATGAATTAAGTAACTATTTTAATAAATTGTACACACATACACAAAAAGCAAATTCAAGACAGAGAAAAAAAAACACCAAAAAGAATTTTGCTCATCTATAATATCTACTGAGATACTTTTAAGTCTTTCTTGTTATTTGTAAAGAAACTGTTGAGGCTCTTGCACCTAAAATTAGACTTACTATATCAGTTATGTCTGTGTTCTTGGCTGCAACATCCTTGTCTGTGCAGCCCCTACACTGCACTCTCGTGTGCTGGTGTGGTAATGCAATAGCTCACTATTACTTGTTTCAATAATGTGCAGTCTCTTCTATACAGAGACGCACCATGGGAAAGGAGTGACATAGCAGTTACCAGCATGGGAGAGAACTCCTGGGCCTTCATTTTTCACTGCTGGAGGATTCAGCGAGAAAAAACGGGTTTACACACCTTCAAGTATTCTTTTCTGAACTGGCACTGTAGATCAGGACTACTAAATCTTTATTTTGCAAATAAAACTGACTGAAGAGAGAGTATTTGAAAAGCTGTTACTATCACATTATGGTTCAACAATAATTATTCATAGAATAATAACAAAACTATTATTTTAAGTGGGAAGAACCTACAATAACTCATCATGCAAGTCCATCTCTTGGCTGTAACAGGAATTGAGACATTCAATTCCTTCATAACAATGTGTGTTTTTTGGCTTTATCAGGCCTATGCTTATCCTACCTATTATGACTGTGACCACATTGGTGCACTTCTAAACCAAATCTAGTGAGCTGTTGATATGGTGGTGGTCAATGAAAGGTTGGACTCAACAATCTTGGGGGTCTTTTTCGACAATTAATGATTCTATGATTCTAACTGCATCAGTAACCTACTGGCCATCACCTCAATCAAGCAGTTTCCAATTTTATAATCAGTTGTACTTATGCTTTTAAGGCAGCACCAGGAATCTTAAAATAATCTTTAAAACATTTGAATAATGTGCTATCTTTACTGCTATGCTACAAAATCGACATTTAGAAAGCCTGGGCAAAACTGTTTAGGTAATTTTTGATTATGCAATTGTGATGTTTATTTGCATATGTTAGTAAAAACATGTATTGAGGAAAAGAGGAAAGGGATTGATAAGAGATCATCTTAAAAAGCAGTACAATAGCTGTAATCCACAACTATGTCTAACAATGGAAAAACTCTAACTTCAGTCCTTTCTGCAATGTCACTAATGGTTGTTGTGGAAATAACTGTCACTAACCCAAAATTGCAAGCAGTGAGCATCTGGAAACTCACAGCTCAGTCTGCAGTATCTCTAGTGTTAAATTTCTAATGAAAAAATTTCTCACCCATAAATCATATTCTCTCAATCCTTTTCTGCCTCCCACCCAGCTGCACCTCCACCCACCCTACTTCAAGGCTGTACTGTTTGTGCAAGGTAATGTTCATTGCTGCATATAGTAAAATGATTCTACCTTCTGTTACCCAACAGTGCTTCTTTTTCAATCCATATCATTAATAGTTAGTCATACAGCTATTATTCATTCTCTGAACTCCTAAAATGAGATATCCCTGATAGGTTTATATCCTTAGCAACTGCACATAATATGGAGAACAGTATTTTGCTCAGCCATATCATCACATGTTCCTATTCCTGCTTGCAAACAGACTCTTGTTGTTGTTAAAGAACGCGTGTCAACAACAGGCTTCAACAGGGTATTTCATACCAGTTAATATGTACAGCATGTCTTCACCTCCCCAGCAATGTCACTAGTTTGAGTGACTGCAGTCTTTCAGCGCAAAAGTAGATTTCTCTACCAGCTAGTACATATTAACCCTTGGTTCTACTATAAAAATATACATAAGCACATATATATATATGGGTTTGCCTTAAGTAATTCTGCCTCTTTCTGTGTAGAAGCATGGCAGATACGTTAAATTGCCTAAAATATTTGATCGCATAGTGATAATTACTCCTGTAAATATAGATGCTTGTTTTAAAATTTTATATTTACTATATTTTACTTTAATTATTTACTATATCTTCTTTCATTTTACTCCACATGCACAGTAGGGAATACCCCAAATAGAAGAGGTAAAACTGTGACATTCTTTATAGAAAATGTAATTGTTTCAATAGTCATAATCAGATTTTATATGTACTGGGAAAGTACAGGCAGGATATGCAAGAACTTCAAAAAATAACATATCTAACTTTACATACATGTTTGCACTAACATAATTTCTATAGTAAAGGAAGATGTTTTGGAAGACTACCTTCTGTTATACTAAACATGAAGGGAATTCAGTGGTCAGCTGATCTTTCAACACAGACCCAACCTGGACAGACCCTCTCATATATCATTTATCCCTTTCCTAAGACAGTAACAATGTTCAAAAATAAGGAAAGCCATAAGTTCAGAGAATTCTACAGTGGCACAAATACTTAAAAGCTGACATCTCTGTACGTAAATTCTCCATTTGATAAGGAAAATACATCCACTGTTCAAATTCTATATCTTGTTTCTGGATGCTTTTTGACCAGAACTGGCAGTGGATTTCTCACAATTCTACATTCCTTTTAGATGAACCATGCTTCAAAGCACTACAAGGAATCCAAAACTCACAAACTTAATACAACTATTAACTCCCTACACAAAGGGAACTTTTGTTCATGCAGTGCTAGAGTAATACTGTGTTCTATACACAAACCTAGCTGGTATGGTCTACTTTCCATTTCCACATGTGCAACCATGTTAAAAAACAAACAAACAAATCCAAGCCCAACAAAGCTTTAAAAATCATATGTGAAGTTATTTATAAAAAATACTACAGTTTTGCTCCATTTGTCCCTCTTTCTGTCATTCTTTTGCCAGAGCCTCACTTAAACCTTTCCTAAAGAAAGTCAGAGCCACATGCCACATCATAAATACTTTACCTGAAAAACAGAGACAGAATGACTTGAATTTTGAATCAGGGATGTGAGAACTACAGGGGCCACTATTGTTCCTTTAGGTTCCAAAGACAGCCAGAAAAGTCCATTACCCTTTTTCTCAAAGGATATTATCAACTCAGCACAGCACATAATGGTTTTCTGTAGGCCTAGGTCTTTTGAAAGAAGGCAGAAATAAGGCAGCAGGTGAGGTAGTGTTTCTTGAGGAACACAGGGTAAAGTCAGGGGTCTGAAGGGATAGCATTAATAGCAAAATGGGACTAAGATGTGTGGGGAAGTACTTAACACTTAAAATAGAGTATGTCTGTCTGTATTTTTTTTTTAAACAAAGAAAATTAAATTACAGAGAGGACAAATTAAATAAATACCACTACCATATTACATGCCACCCCTACTTCTATGAAAAAGGTATTCTCAGGTATATATGCACCTGGTATGCCAAGGTCTTCAAAACAGTGCCTCTTCAGTAACTCTCCTAGAAAATGTATATTTTTGGCCTTGAGAGGTAGAAGGTATTTTGTAATACCTCCATCTGAATTTGTCTGTTGAACAAGGTACGTGTATATAGATCATGCATATATTCACACGGTTGCACACGCAAACAGTTATCAACCTTTCCATTTCTTCCTCCCATTGAAAATGCTATGAAAGTCTCTTTTGTCAGTTATCTTTACTGAAAATAGAAAAGGATTGTTTTTATTAGCAAATACTTTATTGTTATAATCGCAGTTATCCATTCCTTTAGTTAGTTGTTATTGCCAATGAAGATTAATCTCAGTCTTTCCCCAGTGACGCTCTATTTGTCACTATTCCGGGCATTAATCCAAGTCCAAAGATAGGAATGAAAATTATAGGCTCTTCCTACATAGCTTTCCTTTTTAGCAACTTCATGCAGGCTCCACATTAGCAACTTCTAACTTTTCTCAGATTTCTTCCTACATAAGTCATTCTCCAAATGGATCAAAAGTAGAAAAAATTCAGCTCAATGCTCAAAGAGAAATTATCCTTTAACTTCTTATCAAAAATACTTCTTTTTCCTTTTTTTCCAAATTCAGATAAAGGTAGTAGATTGGGGGGGGGTGGGGGGGGAGCGGTGGTTTTGTTTACTTCAAACATTTTCTATAGCATATACCACATTAATGTCTGAGATAAAATATAAATGGATTTTTCTTCACAGTAGTTCCATAAAATGGAGAATATCATTGCCCTCATTTTAGCAGTAAGGAACTCATGCACAGATAGTGAATTGCATGTGCAACATCATAAGAGAAGAATATGCTGAAATCAGGAATACCTTTCTGAAAATACAATCCTTTTCATTCCTAATTTTTGTCACTGTTTTGGAAAATTTTGCTATATATTTCTACTGTTGTTCCACGATGTTAATTAAATGGAGTGTTGAATGCAACTTTTTTATTCGATCTAATTCATCACACTATATTAATGGATAGAAGCTCAGTTATAGGTCATGATTTATTCTGCCAAATATTAACAAACAAACAAGTTGGAAAAGCTAACAATAATAAGTATTAAGTAACCAATAAAAAATAGATAACCAAATTTAATTCACTCCTAGTCTGAACTAATTGACAGCAAATCTATTTTGAAGCAGGAGACAGAATTAAGGTGTCACTGTAACCATCTGTCATATATGCTTCGACAAAGAGGAGAGATTTGTAAGGTACAGCCACATCCTACTGCTAATGGAAAATCTCTGTATGCTACATGGAGCCCCTACATACCAGTAGGAGTATGTTGGACCTAACATTGCTCTCTGTATGTTTACCAAATCTCTTGGTTTATATCAAGTAGACACTTAAAAGGAGATCTACTGTTTTACTGAACTTCAAAGGAAACAATATTTGCATGTAGCTCTTTAACCTCTAAAATAAAATCAACAACTCTTGCCAGACACTTCTTGCCTGCATTTCACAATGTAATGTTTTCATTTGGGATTAAAATTAGCAATCAGATATGATTACGAAGTGAATAGTGATTGGGAAGCACTTAACCACCTAACTAAGATAAAACATTAGGATTGGCAAATCAGAAAACGCTTCTGAAAGAAAAATAGAAGAGGTTGCAAATGCAGTCAAAAGAGAAGCTAAATGGCAGGGAAGTCATTAGCAAATTAATACTTGGTAAGCCTGATTGCCTCCTACTTATTTTTGCCCTACCATTTTAAAATTATCCCTTCCTACAGTCCATTTCTAGTTTTCTTTCTCTTTCTTCCTTCCCCTTTCTTCCTTCCCCTGGCTAGTCCTTTTGGCAGTACAAAAACTACCTGTTCTATTCCTTCTCAAAACACATCAGTCTTTCCCTTACTAATGGATTCCAAACCTGCATTACTGCAGAACCAACCGCAGGATACATACAAACGCGTCTGTCACACCTACAAGTAACAAAAACACACAAGAAGCATAACAAAGTAATCCATTACATCCTACAGGTGTATGGAATTGGTTAGCTCTTCTGCTATATTCATACAATACCATACAGCATTTAGGAGTTTCACCACTGACTTCTCTTTGCCCAAGATTTCATCACTAACATTGTCTCTATAAATCATATTTTAAAATAACAAACAAGCAAAAACTTATGGGGAGTTCATAGTTTCCAAAAGGATAGCAAAAATATTCTGCCCCTTGGTGCGTCATAAATAAACTATAATCCGTTTACTGCTTGTAACATTTTACACCATAAATATCGTAAATACTTACTTAGCATCATTCAAACACCAACTTCCTTGATCAGACTTGCAACATCTTATCTCACCACTCTGCATAGAAATAGAGAAAAACCTGAGTTTGAAAATGGTCAAGACTCATAACTGGACAGGCATTCGTAAGGAATGCCAACTTACAAAGATGGCTCTGAACAAGTCAACAAAAGACGGGAGTTTGACTAATCTCTGACACAATCATCTTAATTACTCTACATAAGTTTTGTCATGTTTTTATAAAACGACACTCAATCACGTGATTTTATCTTTATTTTCCATCCCCGATAAATCTCTTCGAGCATGGCAAAACGCCCACAGTGGATCCCGCGGCTGTTCTGAGCACTTCTCTGCGGCTGCCACGGCGCTGTTAGGAAGCCCGTCTTTCCCCGCGGGGGCTCTGCGCGGGCAGCCCGGGCCGGCAGCGCGGGCCCGCCCGGCGGGAGCGCCCCGAGCCCCGGCCAGCGCGGTGCCACAGCGCCCCCTGGTGCCCGCTCGCGGGCCGGCGCTGTTCCGCCGGGCACAGGCTCGCCGCGGCGGGCCGCAGCGGAAGCGCGGGGCACCGCGGTAACGCCGAATTCCAAGGCCCAGCAAAAGAGCTGTGCTCCTTAACCCTTGCTGGGCGAGTTCCTCGCGAAATAGTTTAGAAATGAGCTGTATGAGTATATACCTGAGCAAGAACCACTCCGTTCTGCAGAGAGGAGTTAAAAACAAAGCAAAGAACTTCAGGGAAGAATCAATATTGCATATTAGGGATACAAGGGATTTGCACGTCAAAAGATGAAGAAACGGGGTCTGTTTATACTCAACAGTATATTGTGTTCTAAACCAGAAGAAAAATGTTGAGTAAATTTACCTCAGGTTTTCAAATAAACCAAGAGTTACTATATTAAGGGCAGTATTTTTATGCTACTACAAGTAATCAGTTCACCATCCACTTCGGAAAACACGGAAGATATATTCCCTAAAAAGGAAGGGAATCATGCCATTGACTAGGATTTGTTCTGAAGACATTCAAGGATTAAAGCATGAAAAGCACAGCTGAAACAACAAGCACTAGTAACAGAAATTAATACCGTAACACCTATTTTAATCCTTTGAAAATAAAAGTACATAAACAGTAATCAAAGAAACTTAGTTTACTTCTGTATAGGATCTGTTAAGGCACTGGAGAAATACCATAGTAAAAGCACAGGATTGCACATGGCTTCACGTTACCAGTGAATCAGTAACACCCAGCAGAATACCAGCACTTGCAATATCAGCATCTTCTGCTACAGCTCAGAAACAGAACTGAATCAATTAAGCTAAGGAATGCCATTACTCTCAGCGTAAATTGAAACCATGCATGAGGCAAAGAAACTAAGAATACTTCACAAAAACACCTCTAAATATAAAATAAATATAAATATATGCCTGCCAAACATGCCTCTGTGGCCTTACTTTTGTTCTCTGAGCACTGAATGCCTTCAGGCGAGCTGACGGCTAGTAAGTTATCAGTCACTTGTGCCTTACTTTCTTGCCTCTAGTTCTCCTACTTCTCTTTAGATCCTTTCATCTAAAATCTATTACAGAAATACTTCAAGCAAATCCCAATTTTCATAACTTCCTCCTCACTCAAATTCTAGCTCATACCCAGCAAACAATTAAGGAGATACAATTTACTTCTCTGTTCAACTTCTCTTTCCCCCCGCAACAAGGGTAGTCCAGCAGATAAAAATGTGGTATCCCCTTTAATCCTAGACCCTTAGCTACAAGCAAGCACAGTTAGCTGCACCCACATTCTCTCCACATCACTGATCTTTGAGTAATCGGAATATTAAGCAACCATTTATTCTCTTACTTAATTTCTCAATTATAGTAAAGAAACAACAGTAGAGCTGCTGTGATTCAAAAGTACACAAGGAAAAAACTTCAAAGCTTCAAGAAAGATGAAAGAGACTTCTAGGAGAGCAAACAACCAGTTCTTTTTGGGCTCATACACTTTAGCTGAAGCGTTACAGGGTGTAACACAGCAAGGCAGTTCCCAATTCAGAGTCATGAGTTCTTAGTATAGCTCTCCCACACCAGTGTGCCTGCTCCCAAGGTTTCATTGCGGCTATTTTGAACCAGAAGTTTGGTTTTGATTTTCCCAGCTACAGATACTGTGAGTTAATGAGTCAAAGAGACAAATGATGAGTTTACATTTAAAATTTGCCGTAAGAAAAATTCATATGTAAAGCTTCAAATTCTCCTAATTGGTTTTATGTGAGACTTAAATAAATAGTATATTATTTGTCACAACCAAGTAGTAAGGCACAGTCAGTTGCAGTCTGAGATGTTGCTTTCCCTCCATATACTTCCCTTGACCATAACAGTGCAGGAAATGAGGCAGAAAATGCTATCACATAAGACTGAAGCCCCAGGCTCCACAGTGAGAATCATCAACAAAAGATTACCAACACTGAATACACAAAGCTTATCAATGATAAGCTTAAAGGCTTGATGTTTCTCCAAAACAGATTATGGTAGCTTCAACTCGTAGGAGAGGAAAAGCTGCACCGATAACTTCCAGGTCAGTTTATTTAGCATTTGTCCACTACCTTCACAAATACTACAGGTTCTTATGAAGACCAGCTTAGAAGTTTTAGGATAGAAACAAACATTTTCCTCAAACCATAATTCTTTTGGGTAGTTTCTGTAAAGCTCCATACTCCCTTACAGGAGACAATGGAGCTTGATATTTCCTAAGCTCATCAGCTAAGCAACACAGGTAGACTGCCCACAGCTGTCATAAAAGGAGGTTGCATTCCCCTGTAGTCCTGACCATCTTTGCAGGGGGCACAGTATAGCTGGACAATTTCCACTCATTGCTCACATGCATCACCAAAGCTCATTTCTCAACAAAATCTTTTTTAGAAATGGTCCATAATCTCTTCCTGTCAGACCGTTACGTATCTCACAGCTAAATTAATTTGCTGTTGAAAACATTAGTCTTTTTTTAGTGTGTTTGCCTCAAAGACAAAGACACTATTAAAAAGTAAAAGTTTACTGACCTTCTTAGGAAGGAGTAAAGAATCTGACATAAAAGTGTCATGTGATAATAACAATCATCCCTTACAAAAAAAGGCTGTTTTTTCTGTTTTATTCCTTCACTTAGAGATAAAAGGAAATGTAATCTCTTTTTTATATCTGTCAATTTGCATCACATGACTTCTTTTTCTAGGCCTGCTTTGTGTCTAACCTTATATATTTTATCTTACATGGTTTCAGATGATCTAGACATCCTTGGAGCACACAAAGAGCTTATGGTATTGACTCTTCTTTGGTTTTTTTTAATGCTTTGTTTGCTGTAATAAGTTTAATGCTTGTGAAAGATGGCAGTGGTTTTATTGGCATTTAGAAATCTAGTTCTCAAGCAGTAACACTGGCAAAGCAAAAGTTGTAACAGCGTACGCTTCTCCACAAAGCTCTGCCAACACGGTTCAACGCTATCTCATGCTATTATTTATTACAGTTTGTACTACCTTGTCCGGTGGAGATGTCAGGCATGTTTGTCCATAGTTTCCTGGATCATTCCTGGAGTTCTTTCAGGCAGCCGTATTCATGTTGCATGTGCCATTTTCCAATACCACTAGTACCACTGACATTAAGCAAAAACTTAGCACTTCCTTCCCCAGCCACAAATTAATTTATGATTCCAAGATGAATACATCTGATCTTCCCAAATCATTACTACTTATATTTTTCAGTCACTCTATTGCTAATTCAATTTAAGGCATATTCTCTGTCTGGTCCTCCTTGTAGAAAGTGTTTTGCCATGGAAAATTTCCCAAGATACTCTCCAGTAAACAAAAAAAAACCCTCTTTACTTTCTCTGTTCTGGTTTTATTATGATTGCTCTTCCCACCCAGCCTTAAATTTCTGTGGATCCTCAGGATTCTCTTGCAGAATTTCTGCTCATAAACACTAAAGGTACTAATAACTATTTCTTTTTGGTGGTTGTTGCTCTAACTCATTTTAGCCTCCTTAGTATGTTTCTGCATTTCATGGAAATTTATGGTTCTTTCTGTTTCCTTTTTTTAGACACAACTTCCTTTGTGCCCATCTTTTCGGAAGGTACCTTCTGGTTTGTTTTTTCTTATAATTGTCCTACTCCTGTGGTTTAATTGTGTTGGCATCCTTCAGAGCTTTATCCTGCAGCGCAACCAGAGGGGTAAACCATTGTACAAACTGTCCTCCAGCAAACTTCCAAAGAAAATAATGTAAACAGTGGATTATGGACTTGCAGTGCACCCTGTAATTGTATTCACAATGTACTGCTAGTCTTACTACTAAGACTGAAACCAGTATTAAGCTTTCTACACAATAACCACATTCCAAAGCACAACAAGAAGCACAGAGAAATCCAAGTAATCAAAAACTACTCTCATAGTATAAGAAAAAGTACCTCTGCCCAATCTTTGGGGAAGTGCCTATTCTTTTCCCTAATTCACTGTTACTATACTGAATTAAAACTACTAAGTTTATAAACACTACTCGGAATCATTCCAGTGTGACCAACAGAAGTAAAATTCTAGGACTCTTAAATAAGTGGGTGCCACATTCAGGTACCAGCCCTCTCACATACTAAGAGCTGCATAGTGGGAGCTTGACTTAATTTGTCCAAAAAAGCCTGAAGGATGTATCTGATTAATTATAAGGTTATACATGAGAAAGTATTTGCACAGAACAAAGTATTTTCTAAGGTCACTAATGCATGCTCCAAACAAGAATTAAAACACACATTATTCAGGGCACTATTGCAGAGCATGTGGGTGTTAGATACAGAGGCTTTGTGAGGAAATTGCTATAGTACTCAACATAGAGAATTTGGTAGAAGACTATCTTGAAAACCTACTATGTGCTTTATTACATTCTGCTTTAAAACAGCTTAATTCTCTGTTTTTACACAGAATTCTTTGTACAGTCCAAGAAAGAAAATAACATTGCTACAAATCATGGGACTTACATCTTAGGCCTCTCAAAGTTTCTTCGCTGAGTCATGTCATCTGACTAGTCACACAAGAATACATGTCAGCTTGTAGCTTGTCATGGAGATGATCAGAGATTTTTTTGAAGGAGCTGAAGCTAATGTGCTTAAGCTATTGAACAAAAATGTCATATATGCTCTTTATGTGCACTTTGTTCTCAATATTAAATCATATGCATCATAGATCTTTAAGGACAAAATTACTGATGCACAGCACATGTGCTCTTTTAACCACCACAGTTTACCCTAGCAAAGTATTATCAAATACAGGAGTTCTTAAGACTATAGACAGGAAATTAGCACGCTCTATTTTCTTCTGCTATTTGGTTGTCATCTCTCAGGGATTTTTTTCCCCGTAATGATTTAATCTTGTTGCAAATTTTGGGTCCACAGTCTGCTGATGCCCTCCAGTAATTGGAGTAAGTTCCCAAAGTTAGGTGGATTTTTTCACTCTTGTAGGCCCTATATTTTATGTCTGGCAATACTTCACAAAATTAATCACTCTCTCCATGTTTTTATCAATGCCTGCTACTTCCTAGAGATTTTTGTTTAAGATTTATGTTTTCTTGCGTGGCTTGTTCCATGTTTCCAAAGCATATTTCTGCTGGGGGCCATTTGGTCTCAGATCGATAGTGGAGGTATCAAGGGACTAAACTTTCAGCACAGTTATCTTGTGTCTTTTAATTAGTTTGGCCTCTTCACTAGAACCTCAGTACGTTCTATATCTGCTTTATCACTCTTTACAGCTGATTACCCTCCCTGAGGAAAATAGTGAGGCCTCGCCGAAAAAGCCGATACTAAAAAGCAATCACAAATTAGCAGCTATGACATCGAACCTGGTTTTCGCTACACATCCCACCGAGAAAGCTTTCCCGGTGCCCTCCAGGTAAACGAGGTAAACAAGGATTGGGTAAACTCGAAATCTCACAGATTCAAGGCAGAATCGCTTACTTTCTGGAATGTTTCCAGGGAAAGGCCGCCCGGAGGAGGGGCCGCCGCCTCACAGCCCCCGCCCGCCCGTGCAAGCCCTGGGCGCTCCTCCCGCACCTGACCTCGGTCCAACAGGTTCCTGCGGCCGCGGGTCGGGCCGGGCCAGGCGCACACCCACCTTCCCCACACGGCGGAGGCGCCGCGGGACCGCTCCGAGCCCGCCTGAGGGGAGCCCGTGCCGGGCGCGCGGGCCGGGCGGCACCGGCGCCCCCCAGCCCAGCGGCGCCGCGAAGGACGCGGCGCGCCCGCCCCGGGCCCGCCGGCCATGGAGCCGCCGCCGGCCGCCGCTCGCCAGGTACCGGCCGGACATCGGGGGGGGACGAGGCGTGAGACTCTGCGCGGCTCAGCGAGCTCGCCGGCACCCGCCGGACTTCTCTCTGCGCTCCGTGGCCCGTGGGGCGGGGGTGGGTGTGAGGGGCATCGCGGCCGGTTGCGGCGGCTCAGGGCGACCGGCCGCTGGAACGTCCCCGCTCCACGGTCGAGCGGGCGGCAGCGATGACCTCTTCATCGCTGTTCAGTCGCCCCCGAATTCGTAGGAGGAAGAAAGAGTCATAAGCACCACGCAGGGGGAAAAATGCGGTCTCGGGGGCCGCACCCTTGCGAGGCAGGGGAAGGGCGGCTGCTCGGCACGGCTGACATTCGGTGTCGCGTGAGGACCAGAGCGTGAGCGCCCCATCTCAGCCATGCCCCAGCATCTGCAGCCGTGCCTGCTGCTGTCGCTGCCGTAGCGGGTGGCCTTGGCTGTCCCCTGGCTCGCAGGGAGCCCCACGAGCGGACCTTGCGAGAGGCAGACGCCTCCCGTTCACCTTCCGCAGCCTCCCGCGTTGCACGGCTCGCTGGTTGGGCTCCCGGCTGGCATCCAGGGGCACCCTCGGGAGCGCTGCTCTTCACACAGGAGCCGTTTCACCTATGTCACAACTTTTTGTTGCCCTTTCTTTTTGCCCATTTAAATGTGTCCCTTCCAACTGGGGAAAGGGGCCAGGGCTTAGGAATGTACATTGTGTTAATTTCTTGTCACAGCTGAAGAGAGGGAACCGAACTGTTCTATTCAGTGCAATTTCACCTGTACAGTGCTGTTAGCAGAGAGCATTAAAATTTCATGAGAGAATGACAGTGATGCTCCTGCTGCTGAAATCCATAGTAAAATAAAAAAGTAGCACAAGTCTAGATAAGAAACAACTGAGGGAGAATGTTACTTATGAAACTATGTAATATGAAGAAGATAGGAGATAGTGGTTAGTTTGTGATGACCCAAAAAACGTGGGGACACCAAGTGAAAATACTGAATGGTAGATTCGCAACAACTTAAAATATGTGTCTTTTCCTACGATGCATAATTAAAACATGGCATTCACTGACACACAATATTGTAGATGCTAAAACTTATACTTGGTTTCAAAGAAGGGAAAAATCAAGAAGCAACCCATTAAAAAGTGTGATGCACCAAGAAAACAACCGCTTTGGGAAGTCCAAAATATGCAAACTGAGGAAAGCTGTGACAGGAAAGTTATTTGCTAACTAGCTATTTCCTATGTTCTTATGCTCTTCCCTAGGCACCTTCCATGGCCATCACTCAGAAATGGGATACCATGCTATACTGGCCTTTGATCTGAGACAGTATTACCCTTCCTATGTTCATGGTGCTTAAGGATTAAAGGTTCCACTTAAATATGTGGCCCTACTAGAGGCAGGCAATCTTATGCTTGTCAGTTTATCTGTCTATCTACAGATGACTTAGATTTTTCAGTAATTTAATTTTTTTCCCGGGAATATTAGTGACAAGCATCTGAGTTTGCACTATCTGCTATGAATGTTAAATAGGCTTCTGCGTCCATTAAATAGTGGTTTTTACCTTCATATTTAGTGCACAAAACACAGGCAGGCATTTTCTTCATTAAATGCATGTTCCTCTTTTGAATTTCACAGCTGCAGTTAAAATACAGTCTTTCTCATGAATAATTCTAAAATGTTCTCTGACAGCACAGTGGTGATCTAAGGAGAGGATTACTACATGTTTATTAAAAATTCTTTTACGAAGATACAAACTTTAATTTTTGAAGCTACTGGCTATATATTGTGCTTTGAACTTTGGTTCTTTCCCTCAGAAACTTTCTGGGACTAGCTGATTTTGTAGTGTCATTAACTAAGCCATTGAATGGTACAGAAATATTTAAAATACTGGATAAGACCTTGGATTAGAGTTAAGATGTTGGATTAAATATTAAGATGTTGGCATGCTTTACTAGCAAGTCTTGAAATTAATTTCATTTCCCTGATTCTGGAACTATTTTTACTGACCAATTGTACTAGCCAAAACATTTTCAAAAGTATTTGATTCACATTTCTGCCTTTGAAATGTGACTAAAAATGTCTTTGTCTAGCAGCCTACCTCTGAGTTTATATACATTTCTGTCCTTCCACTTATTATTTTTCAGAGAATTACAGAAGATTATGGGTCAGACTTATACAGGAATTATATGCTTAATACCCCTTTGATTTCTCACTGAAAAAAAGGGGATTTATTATCAAAATACCGCTACAAATCTGTGTTAATGACAATTTTTTAAAAAGTCTTCAATAGACTATGTGCAAAATCCTTGTTCTCACCTATTTTTCTCATGTATAATGTTTTCCTTGTCTTCCTGAAATAGGTAGAAACAGATGACCAAATAGCCCTCCTTAGTAAGCCCAGGAATAAAGGAGGAAACAGTGATCTGGCATCAGCTGGATTTAACATTATTAATTCAATCATAGGATCAGGCATTATAGGTAAGTCTACTTTTCTTCACTATCCTGTCTTCAGCCTTGTTTATCCATGCATGACTATCCAGCTTGTAGAATAACACTGACACCTTACTTTCTGCTGCTGTTTTTAAAGATTTTTCTCTGTATTTATTTGCTTACTATGTGAAAATGCAGAGATGTCAGTTGAGCCCACACCTCAGTGATAAATACCGCAGTGTCTCTTGGTCATAATGACCAGAGAGATTGGGCAGGTCCTGACTGAACTTCATACTTAAGCAGCAACACTTTGTCCACTGAAAATTATCTTTTTGAGGTTTATCTTTTTAAGCATGCTGGTCCAGTTTGGGAGATTACTAGCATTTTTTTTTAAAATCTGAATTTGTCTTTATTTTGGTTCTTACAAATAAATATTTGGAAAGAGTCTTCTAGAATCTCTCCTTTTCTGCTTTGCAGGATTGCCATATTCAATGAAGGAAGCTGGTTTTCCTCTAGGAGTACTGCTTTTGTTTGTGGTTGCCTATATCACAGGTACTCTAATTTTTTCCTTACCTCACTAATCCCTTGAGCAGATTAGTAAAAGTAGGGAATTACACTGTACAACATATGAAGCTGCTTTTTGATTGCATTTATTTTCATAAATCCTTAGTTTCCTAGTTGAGGTAACATTTGCAAGAATTTCTTATTTGTGCCCTCATAATCACCTGTTTGAGTCCACTGTTTTTATTCTAATTGAGAGACTGAATCTTGAACGGGTTGTATATGACTTTTTAAAAATATACTGCAGTATGAAAACCTTTGATTGTACTATGATTTTGAGTATTTTTCTTCCAATATGAGCCTATAGCTCCTGGGTTTGGTGGGTTGAAAGATTTTGTGAGATTTCTCATCCCTGCTCTTCCTAGTGCCGCAGCTTTTCTTCTTAAAGACTTTTTTTTTTTAAGAGGAATGAAAGAAGGTGAAAAGTAATCAAACACAAGTTGGTTTATATCGTCTTTAACAGTAATTTTATATTTTAACAGATTATTCCATTATATTACTGATCAAAGGAGGAAATCTGTCCAATACCAAAACCTATCAAGAGCTGGTCAAAAAAACATATGGTCTTGTAGGTTATCTAATCCTTTCAACTCTCCAGTTTTTATATCCATTTATTGGTAAGATCATATAAAATATAAATGTTTACATTTTATAAGTAACAAGCTATTTCACATTACTTCATTGTTTCGCTGGTTGAATATTAAGAAGTATATAAAGAATGTACTGTAAATGCTTCTTTGTTATTTAAAGAAATATTTAAATTTACATTATGGGTTCTAAAGAATGACTTAGTAGTAATTCAATGAATTGGAGGATCAGAGTAATAGAAATGAACTGAAATGTAATAGCAGAGAAATTCGTGATCACACATATAAAAATTAATGACAAAAGTAGCTAGAAAAAATAGCAAAGGATATTCTGTTCTAGAATGAGTGGCAGAGCACAAAGCTGACGTGTCTGAAAGAAAAGGAAGATAAAAATGTAGGAGTATACTGAATTAGTATTTTTTCAGAGATGTACTATTATTGTAATCGAGGAAGCCACTGTTTAGATCTTACTTGAATAATATGTGCTGTCATTGCTTTTCAAAAGCATTAGTTCAGCCTCATACCCAACGAGCTACTAGGAAATTGGGCAGTCAAGACCCCTTTGAAGAAGAAATAGTAAAAGAACGAACAGGTATAATCTGGGCGGGCATTTATTAGACCAGAAGTTTGAAATAAAGTTATGTTCTGAATCTGTCCCCTGCTGTAGCAACAAGTTTAAATAAAATCTTAAATAATCTTGATATTTTCACACATGGGGCTGCAAGAGGTGGTGACTTGAGATATCAAGAGTCTGGACTTGGTTATCATAGAGTCACAAATCAGAATTCCTATTTTGGGTCTGGCTACAGGTAGCTGAGATTTGTAAGGACATCAAGTTACTGCAGGCAACAATGTTGCACATGTAATTATACTTGTTTGTAAATCAACTACTCCATAGAAAATACAAAAAAGGTCCCAGACTTTACCATAGAATATGGTTATGCTCTTGTATGTTTGAATTAATTTATATAAGTAGTGTTAATGACTTAAAATTTCACAACACTGAATATTTATGTGTTAGTTAAGGTCAATACCTAAATGTATGCTAAATGCTGAAGACCACGAGAGTGTATAAATATATTTTATGTGTACGTATACATGCGGGCACGAATTTACACACTTTTAATGTAGAATTAGATAAGAATGAGATATGGATGTTAAGACCACAGCACTTACTAATGAGAAGGAGGAATCGAGGTCCATATCTGATATCTTAATCTATTTTCTCCTTCTGTCTTCTAGTTTAAAGATTTTGCTAGCTTTTTGCATGAGCTAGAAAGTCCTTTGCATTTAATTGCAGTACTGATTATTAGACTAATACAGGAACTTTACTAAATAGAAACAAGCATTTGAAAGTAAACTGACAAAGAATTGCTATTTGAAATAAACAGTTTTAGAAACCTTCTTTATCCTCTTCTGAAGTGAGTTTATATGGCCACTCAGCACAATGGCCTTGCTTATCAGGCTGCATTATTGCTTAGGTTGTACCTGTTAAAAAAAAAAAAAAAGGAAGTGTTAAATAATTCTTTTTTTAAGCCTGAAACTTACAAGTTGTTGCTGCTAGCCAGAATTTATATTAGAGGGATAGTGGCATATAATCCTGAAGTCTACAAAATGTGTGTATTCAGTGTTAATCAAATAATTTGGATGCAACTTGTTCTAACAAAAAAATTATTTTCTTTAAGCTATGATCAGTTACAACATAATAACAGGAGACACTTTAACTAAAGTTTTTCAGCGAATTCCTGGAGGTAAGATGAATTTTAAAAATTCAGAATGGGGGATTATGTATTGGATAGAAGTGTAGCATAAATATTTTGGAATTACCTGTAACTTTGCTTCTAAATTACTCTTAAATATAGTCAAAGTAAGGAAATTGAAGCATATATCTATGAATGGGGTTTTTTGAGTTTGGTTTTTATTTTAATAAGCCTTTCCTGAATAAAAACTATGACTCCTAGTCCTTGGCTATCAGTGGACTCAGTGTTAGTGAAGAGACCACGTTTCAGTGAAATACTAAGCAAATAGAAGTAAATCTTCCACAGCTGTGTATTTACAAGATTGGGTTTTGTAATTTTTTTGGTATTTCCTATAATAATAATAATTTCAATAGTGAAACTGTACTTCATCTAGTGAATAATTCTGGATGAGTTGCAAATAATATAATGAATGTAATGCTTTTTAACTCATGCCCTTGTTTCCCTTCCTGTGCTCTAAGTTTTCACAGCAGCATCAGTGGAGCAATTTGCATACGTGTTTGATATCTACTTTAGCACAAAACCAGCTAAGTTAAAACATTCTTCACTGGGAAATTAAACTGAGAGAGAACATGTCTGTAATGAAGTGGAAATGCGTATTTGTATGAACTGTTTCATTTCCACAGGAGAACTGTAATTTTCAGCATGTGAACCCTGAAAGGTGTGGATGTAGTTTTAATTGTCACACTTTTTTTTCTGTGAATACCTGATCAAGTTGATAGTGACAGTGAATATCTAATAGTTTATGTATAATATGACTTCTGTAATAGGGGAATCCCCAGCATGGCAACTCTTACTACCTGTCCAGTAGAATACCTGCCTGGAAAGACGTGGGAAAGCATTATAATCTCCCAAAGAAAGGAGGGAACAGAATACAGATTTTTTCTTGTCAATTGCCAGTCACTTTCCAGCCATAATTATTCATGAAGTATTCATTCAAGCCAGTGATTTATGGTAGCCTGACTGAAACTTAGAGATGTTTTATTTTTAGTTGTCATTGGCTTGAAAAAACCCACCAGTTATATAAACAGATCCCACTGATTGCATGGAATAGTCTAACATTATTGTTGCCTTCACATGGTAATCTACTTTGCGAGTGGAAGCTGGCTGATGGCAAGAAAGGAGGTGCTCAAAAGAAACCTCAAAATTAACTTATTTTAGGCTGTTTCTTAGAGAACAATGCTATCCTAAACAGCACAGTAATTGATGTCAACCCAGAGTGTCAAAAAATTCTCAAGACTAAATGGCAGAAAGAAGTAGAAGAAATTTTACTTGAAGTCTCCCAGCATTGACCCAGACACGATGAAAGACATTAATACCGATCTATATGTAGGAATCCAGACTTTTCAGTTTTGGTTTAATATATCCCACATGTTATGCATTTGCTTTGAATTTGCAGAATTCTTGTGTTTATGCCCGTGCTGTGCATGGCTTTCTCAGTGTTAGTTAATGCCTAGTTTTCAGTGTTACTTAGCCTGAGTAAAGGGAATAAAATCTTTATCTCCAACAGTTTGTTACTTCTAACCTTTCAAATGTAGCTAACCTTTTCCTCAAGTTAGTCTCTTAAAGAAATAAATTATTTTCTTTTTTGCCTTAGTTGGGCTGGACGTGCTTACCGACCGTCACTTCATAATTCTTCTTACCACCATCATCTTTACCTTACCTATATCTTTATATCGAGACATAGCAAAATTGGGAAAGGTAAATCATAACAGCAATTCATTTTTGGTTTATTGTTCTGTATGCCATTAGAAAATAAGTGCCAGTCACAACTTCATGTAAATAATTAACAAATGCATTATGCTGCTAAAAGGACAACCTTTCAGTGGCTTACTGACTGAAGTCATGTTTTTAACTTTACAGATATCTCTTCTTTCTCTGATTCTAACTGTTGTCATCCTGATTATTGTGATGGTGAGAACAGTAACCTTCAGTCCACAAGTGTGAGTATTCTTACACTTGGCACAAAGTGAATTTTTGATCATATATAATCTGTTATTTCACTATTTTGTATATCTGCCTAGTTGTGGAACATGCCTGCTTTGGGACAGACAGATAATTGAAAACTGTCTATCAACAGTAATACAAAATGAACAGCTAAATATCCTTCCTACTGTTTTATTTTTTCTTCTATTTGGTATAAGCAAATTTAGAAAAAGTCTCAAAACCCCTAGAGATAAATGGGAAATTATGGATGATATGACTAACAGCAGGTGAGTCCTGAATTGAGACAATTGAGATTGTCTGTCATTTGAGATTTTTTTTTATTTTGTCCGTTATTATCAGATGGCCTGTATTTACAATCTTCAAATAGCTGGTATCTTAGGAATGTTTCTTTTTCTGATAAGATAAATGTAATCATTTAGTAATAAAAATAAATACAAATACTGAGAATTTTTAAAAAATAACACAATAATAAAACCTTTATTCTGTTTTTTGAGAAAACAAGTACATAAGCATGAAAAGCTCTTACAGCACTCATACTCTAAAAGTAGTATTTAACGTTGGACATGGCGTGTTCTAGACAATTTAGTACATATAAGTATGTGTTGTGACAATATTTTTATGATTATATTGCAAGAAAGTGTTATGAATCTATTCTTTTTCCTTAATGGCCTAGAAGGGCTGTCTTTTTCCTCATCCTTTTATCTGTGTAGATATATGAATAAAGATGACAAATTCTGTATCTGAATGTGCTTTTTTATGTATTGGAACAGGTTTATATGGTACTTCTTATGTTTCCCTAAGTATATTCTTCCACCAGGATTGTTTCATCAGTGTTAGGCATGATTGTTCATTTGTATTACTGCTGTGATGCATGGGTTAATTGCAGGGTATTCAGGTTTAATGGTAGGAAGATGCCTAGAATAGCAGTTTCTTAAGTTGTACCAGATGATGTTGTCTGTCATCCACAAAATCACTCTCAGAGTGTGGACCTTCCCTACCCACCATTTCTGAAGCAGCATGTTTTTCACACTGTGTGTTAAAGGGGTATTTAAAAGGTTAATCTCAAAATCGCCTGTTAAAAAAGGAAGAAGCTATATATAATAGTTACTGATAACCTTGTTACTATGGTAACATTTCTCCTCCACAATCGTGATGCACTGAAAAATATGGAATGCATGGTTTTATTTTTTTTTTATAATACATGTGGTTGGGTTTTGAGTGATTCTTGAAGCTTTACTTCTTAATTCTTTAGAAACTTCAATTTCTGCCTGTACACTTCTTGTTTTCAAAAATGCATCTAGCAAGTTGATAAGCAGTTGGTAAAACCTTTTTTCCTCACCAATATCTTTGCTATTTTTATTTTACAGTTAGACATACACTTTAATTGTTAAAACTCTCTTCTAATATTTTGTTAGTTGTATAATGGTATGACTTTGTTTTTGCAGTGAAAATAAAGAATATTGGTATATTTTAATGCGAGTCCCATCATATTACAAGTGAAACAAGTGAATTAACACATTTATTGTGAATCCTTATTAAAATACGATAGAAGTTGGAGTTTGCAAAGAGATTTTTAAAAATCATCATTATGAAAGCACAGTCCTCGTATCTGTCATATAGGAAAAGAATTTGTGCAATCCTGGATAAAGGCTTGATGGGGGAAAGAATATTTAATTCCTACAATTGTTATATGGCAGAAGTGATTATGTGCCTGCCATTGATGACAGGTGATTGCCAAGAACAAACTAGACAATTCCATGGTTTCCCATTCCAATCCTTAACTAGTTTTTCTTATGAATTCTTCCTAAATGTGTATTACTCCATTTCATTTTGGTTGCTTCTTGGCCTAACCACAGGGGATATGGACAGCAAACTGTTTATGCTTTTTCAAGTGCTTGAAAAACACCTGTAAAAAGCTGTAATTTGTCCCCATTTGGGGGATCCTTTCTATAGACTAAACAAGCACAGTTCCTTTAGGGTTTCTCTTTTTGTCATTTCCTGTGCTTCTAATCGTGCTCAATGTCTGCCTTAAATTTTCTGCAAATTAAAGTTAAATCATGATGCCCCACTTGCCTGGGATAGTCCCTCTGAGGATCAGGGAAGAAAGACTGATGTATCTTAAATGCAAAAAGGTTTAAGGTCCTTTTCAACTGTATCTCTCAGGGATTGCCACGCCTCTGTTTATGTAACCTAGTTTGATATTTGCCCCTTTGGAAAACAGCATGATGTCATTCATGTGCTTTGAGTTTGCAGTCTAGTAGAAGTACCAAGCACGGGGTACTCTGCAGAACTGTTTGATGGTGAATTTTCCTTTCTTTGATACTGTTTTCATGAAGTTTGGGATTTTTCTGTTTGTTTGTTTGTTCCCGCTGCCATGTTCTTGTGAAGCCTTTTTATCCTCTGCATAACTGTAGAATTTGTCATTACAGAACTGAATGCGGCTTTATCAGATGATTTCTCCATTTACCAACTTATTTATGATTTTTCTTTTTCATCCCATTTTCTAGCATGATTGTGTTAACTGCACATTTCATGCTTTCCATTAAGGACATTTTCTGCTTTTTATTCTATCATTCAAGTCATTGCTGAATACATTCAAAAGTACTGGACTCAGGTCGGGTTGGAATCCCATTTGGATATCTTCCCGCTTTGATAATTACTTTCTGAGTAGTAATCAGTTTTCATTTACCTTTAGATTTTTTCAAAGTGAATAGTTCTTCCCTTTGAGATGTACAAGATCATTATGTGGAAATGATAAAATTTTTTTTTTCTTAAATGCAATCCATGCTCTAGTTGAAAATTAAATCTATTATTTGGACAACAAAGCAATAAAGGATATTTTCTGCAATAATCTGAAACTTTCTGCAATGTTTTAGACCATCAGAGAAACAACAACATTATTACTATCTTAAACAGGAATTGTAAGGTTTTGAAGTTGTCTTAGGTTACAATGTAAGATGTAACAACAAGTATGTATTCTATCACCATCTGTTAAAACCAGGTGGGGCAGTGTTCTTTATCTCTTCTGTGACACATCCCTGATAACTTCCTCCAGGAGGTATTCTGTTAATGAGCCAGCTGTTAAAACCAGGTGCGGCAGTGTTCTTATTTGATAACTCCCTCTGGAGAGATATTTTTCCTGTTAATGGGCTATCAAGCCTCACTGCATGACTCATAAAATTACATCACCCCATTGTGAGATGCTCTGCCCAGGGGGAGGAGCCAAGCATTCCTACCTGGATATAATCTGAGGTTTGCAACACCACACTCAGCCCTTACCTACTGGATTCCCAGAGGACAAGAGCTACATAACCACTACTGGACCTTCAGAGGAAGACCAAACCCTTCTACAGGATCACTGCTTCAACAGAACCATATCTTTCACCTCAAGAGGACTGCAGCCACCATTTAATCGGACTGCTGCCACCACCCTGCCCGAACAGAGAAAGGAGCACCCACCAGAAACAGAGAAAGGAGCTTAAGGAAAGAATTTACCACATCTCGCCAGGACCAACAAGAGCCTCTGCCATTAGGAGCAGATGTCCCCCGGCCAAAGAGAGAGGGTACACTCCACAAGGTAACCTCTGTTTTTTTTTCAGGAGCATGGAGAAGACATGAGGAAGTGGGATGGAAAGCCCACCTCCTCCTTAGCAGCCTGGGTACATGAATTAAAAAGAGGAACATCTACCACAAGAAGCTCATCTAGAGTCAACGCTGCTCCAGTCTCTCATCAACAGAACCCCAGACAGTATAAGAATGATAATATGACTGATTCTCTTGAAGGGACCTCGGAAACATATTTACAGGAGGAGAGCAACGTGTACCATGACCAGGATTAGAGGGGCCCTGCCTCTAGCCAGGTAGAGGAAACAGACAATCTTATCTGTTGGACTGTGTGGATCCGATGGCCTGGCACGTCTGACCCACAAAGATATACGGCTTTGGTTGACATCGGTGCTCAACCAAATGATGCCATCAAAGTATGTGGGAGCAGAATCCACTTCTATTTCTGGGGTGACAGGAGGATCCCAGCAGCTGACAGTACTGGATGCTGAAGTGAGTTTAACTGGGAACGAGTGGCAGAAACACCCTATCATGACTGGCCCAGAGGCCCCATGCATCCTTGGCATACACTGTCTCAGAAATCGGTATTTCAAAGACCCAAAAGGCCATTGGTGGGCTTTTGGGATAGCTGCTCTAGAGACAGAAGACATCAGACAACTGAATACCCTGCCTGGTCTCTCAGATGACCCCTCTGCTGTGGCACTGCTAAGCGTTGAAGATCAACAGCTACTAATCACCACAGCAACAGTGCACCGTTGGCAATACTGCACCAACAAAGGTTCTGTGGTCCCCATCTATGAGATGATTTGTAAACTGGAGAGCCAAGGGGTGGTCAGCAAGGCTCGTTCACCTTTCAACAGCCCTATATAGCCAGTGCGTAAGTCCAGTGGAGAATGGAGACTGACGATGGATTACCATGGCCTGAATGAAGTCACACCATCACTGAGTGCTGCTGTGCCAGACATGTTGGAGCTTCAGTACGAGCTGTAATCCAAGGCAGCAAAGTGGTACGCAACCATCGATATTGCCAATGCCTTTTTCTCCATTCCTTTGGCAGCAGAGTGCAGACCCCAGTTTGCTTTCACCTGGAGGGGTGTGCAGTACACCTGGAACCGGCTGCCCCACGGGTGAAAGCACAGCCCCACCATCTGCCATGGACTGATCCAGACTGCACTGGAAAAGGGCAAGGCTCCAGAACATCTACAGTACATAGACGACATCATCGTATGGGGAAACACAGCAGAAGTCTGTGAAAAAGGAGAGAAGACTTATCCAGATTCTTCCAAAAGCTGGCTTTGCCATTAAGTGAAGTAAGGTTGAGGGACCTGCTCAAGAAACTCAGTTTCTAGGAGTCAAGTGGCAAGATGGACATTGCCAGATCCCGACTGAGGTAATCAACAAGATCACCACTATGTCCCCACCTACTAAGAAGAAGGAAACCCAGGCTTTTCTAGGAGCTGTGGGCTTTTGGAGGATGCATATCATGGAGTACAGCACGATTGTAAGCCCTCTTTATCTTGTGACAAAAGAGAAATGATTTCCAGTGGGGCCCTGAACAACAAAAAGCGTTTGAACAAATTAAGCAGGAGATTGCCCATGCAGTACCTCTTGGGCCAGTCAGGACGGGGCAGGATGTGAAGAATGTGCTCTACACTGCAGCCGGGGAGAATGGTCCTGGAGCCTGTGGCAGAAGGGACCTGGAGAGACTCGAGGATGACCACTTGGGTTCTGGAGCCGGGGATACAAAGGATCTGAGACCAGCTATACCCCAACTGAGAGATCCTTGCAGCTTATGAAGAGGTTCAAGCTGCCTCAGAAGTAATTGGCACCGAAGCGCAGTTGTTTCTGGTACCCCGACTACCAGTGCTGGGCTGGATGTTCAAGGGAAAGGTTCCTTCCACGCATCATGCCACCAATGCCACATGGAGCCAATGGATTGCGCTGATCACACAGCGAGCCTGGACAGGACATCCTAATCGCCCTGGGATTCTGGAAATTATAACAAACTGACCTGAAGGTGAGACTTTTGGATTATCTTCTGAAGAAGAGGAGGAGCAAGTGACACATACCAAGGAAGCACCACCATATAACAAGCTACCAGAGAGTGAAACATGATATGCCCTCTTCACTGATGGTTCCTGCCAAATTGTAGGCACTAGCCAGAGATGGAAAGCTGCTGTATGGAGCCGCACACGACAAGTTGCACAAGCTACCGAGGGACAAGGTGGATCGAGTCAGGTCGCAGAGCTTAAAGCTGTCCAGCGGGCTTTGGATATTGCCGAATGAGAGAAGTGGCCGAGGCTCTATCTCTACACCGACTCGTGGATGGTAGCGAATGCTGTGTGGGGATGGCTGGACCGCTGGAGAAAGGCCAACTGGCAGCGCAGAGGAAAACCCATCTGGGCCGCTGAGATTTGACAGGACATCGCTGCCCGAGTAGAGAGGCTGACTGTGAAGGTTCGACACGTGGATGCTCATGTACCCAAGAGTCGGGCTAATGAAGAGAATCGTGACAACGAGCAGGTGGACTGAGCTGCCAAGGTGAAAGTATCACAGGTGGATCTGGACTGGCAGCACAAGGGAGAATTATTTCTAGCTCATTGGGCCCATGATGCCTCTGGTCATCAGGGACAAGATGCAGTGTACCAATTGTCTCGTGACCAAGGGGTGGACCTAACTATGGACAGCATCTCACAGGTCGTCCACAACTGTGAGACCTGCGCTGTGATCCAACAGACCAAGTGGGTGAAGCCTCTGTGGTACAGTGGATGATGGTCGAAGTACAGGTATGGGGAAGCATGGCAAATTGACTACATCACCCTTCCCCAAACCCACCAAGGCAAGCGCTACGTGCTGACCATGGTGGGAGCCACCACTGGATGGTTGGAGACCTGCACTGTGCCTCATGCTACTGTCTGGAACACCATCTTGGGCCTGGAAAAGCAAGTCCTGTGGAGACATGGCACCCCTGAGAGAATCAAGTCGGACAATGGGACTCATTTCAGGAATAACCTTATAAACACCTGGGCCAGAGAACATGGAATCTAATGGATCTATCATATCCCCTATCATGCACCAGCTGCTGAGAAAGTTGAACGGTGCAAAAGACTACTTAAGACCACCCTGAAGGCACTTGGCGGGGGGACCTTCAAAAATTGGGAAGTGAACTTAGCAAAGGCCACCTGGAAGGTCAATAACTGAGGGTCCATCAATCGAGCTGGTCCTGCCCAGTCTGAACCCTTGCACACAGTGGATGGAGATCAAGTCCCTGTGGTACATGAGAGGTATTTTAGGAAAGATTGTTTGGATTAGTCTCACCTCAGGCAATGGCAAACCCATCCATGGGATTGTTTTTGCTCAAGGACCTGGTTACACTTCGCGGGTAATGCAGAATAATGGGGAAACCCATTGTGTAGCACAAGGAGACCTAATCTTAAGTGAGAACTGTGTGTAATGTTTCATTGTGTATAGCAGAGTTCAAAGAGGGTGTTGATTTGGGTATGATGCAGATGGTAATAGGATAAGGGGTGGATAATGTCCAGTGTCAGATTGTATCCTGACTCTGTCAGTGTTTTTGTACTATTGCATTTATTTTTAATTTTCCTATTAAATTGTAGTTCTGATTTTGAGTCTCTCACTGGTTTGCTTTCGAACCAGTACAGAAGTGCTGTGCTGCTTCCTTTTTTTTTTTGTTTTCCCCTTTATTTGCTTTGGGTCTGGAGCAGGTTGTCCAAGGACATTTTAGGAATGTTATTGTCACGTTCTCATGAGAAAAACAAAATATATTTAAGATGCGGGATTACTTGGTTTAGTTTATTTCCTCTTATGACACATATAAAACGGAGGTACTTTTTTTTTCAGTTTTGGTTTTGATGACTGTCATCCATATGATTATTGTTAACTGAATGACATCATAACCCTGCAGATAAAATCCAGTGTTCTGGATTATTGGGAGTTCATTCTCAGTATTTTAAGATGTTGGATAAAAATACATTTTGATGATCTGATCTTTATTCCCATCTACTTATGGCTGGATATTTACCTACTATGATTAGAAAAGATAGGTGAGAACTAACTTGAACTGTAAATGTGCAGTATGTTAATACTGCATGGAATAACTTCATGCTTCAAACCTGAAACCAACATTCATTGCTGTAAAAAAAAATATTTTATGTAGCTTATAAAGAGGGATCATTTTAATTTAATTTGATGTTCTTTTGCAAGAATGTTATGACGTCAGTGTCTCCATAATACATAAATGTCTATGTAAAACTTCAAGAGCATCTGCTACACATAAAAAGGATGTGAGAATTACTCAACTGGCAGCTGATCACAGGGGTAAAACACCAAGGGCTCAGGAAAAAAGCTTGAAAGTAGAAAGCTGATTCTTTCCTTCATATAAAAAAATCCAGTAGTAAGCAAAGATAAACTTTAATGTGTGATGAAACGAAAAAACCCAACTAAGCTACTTTATATTTACAAGAACTGTTAAATAATTCATTAAGGAAGAAAGAGGAATTAAAGTAGCTGTAGCCCAGTGGGGCTGCCATAATAGCTTTGTCTTGCCTGTGTTCTCTCACAAGATGACTTTGATTAATATAAAATCCAAGGCTAATGTGAGCCATACTCATTTTCTTTCCATTGTATTGATTGAAGTTATATTCAGCATCTATGAAATTTTCAGTATTTTTAAACTTTTAAAGTTCAAAAGACCTAGAAAGGTATTTTACCTTAGAATAGAATTAAATTGAAATTTTACAATTAATTTCTTAAATGTTTAAATCATTGAATTAAACCTGAATGAATCTGAGATGTTCCTGGATTATATTGTTAACTGCTGATTTGCACCTAAACTTGGCAGTTTGACACTGATCTTCAATCCAAAACAATGGAAGTCTTTTGTTCATTCCAACATGTAGCTCCCCTGTCAAAAATATAACTGTATTCCTCTCTAGAAATTACCTTTCTTTTTTCGAGTCAATGTTTCATAGCCACAAGCTGGTTGAGATCAGAGATATTTATTTCTCTTGCCTTCATTAAAGATATTTTGTTTCTCATGCACTCTTCTGCTATATTATATTTGGCAGCATTTCTACATAAATGACATAGAAGATTTTTGTATGGCATCGATCTTAAAATGGGGACTATTATGCTGCAAGTGTTTTACAAAAAGTAGAAGATTGGCCATTTTAGGCTGCCAAACAAATTTGCCCAACTCTTACTCATGATCTGCATGCTTACTCTATTGGATATCTTAACCATTGCCTGTTCATTTGTTCTTCTCAATTCCCCCGTTCTTATGTAGATAAACATGAATATTTTCAAAACTGTTTAGAACTCATTAATATGCTTATTATGGTATATTTTCACTTACATATACAGTAGACTGAGTAAAGTCTTATTTTCTTATCCTCTAGGTCTTCTTCATTGCTAGGCCTCACTACCTTCGGTCTATCTTGCTTTTGTCTTAGTTTCAGCTACGACTTTTTCCTGTCTGGGAACTCCCTTAGACTGTCTTTTTACTCAGACTTTTATTTTTTTTTTGTTCCAAGAACTACAGTTAAATTACATCTCAAGTTTTACTTTGTGTTTCACCTTCTACTATGGATGATAGACAGTACAGCTGTCAGCAAGTGCGTTTAGTATCAAAAATCTGTTTCTTCTTTCATCTAGTTAATACTCCTTCTTTGGCACGAAAAAACTTCCTGTTCATGGAGGCATAGCCTATGCTTTTATACACTGAGTGAGAAGCAGAGAGTGAGCTGGTTTTGTCATTCACAGATTTTCACAGCTAATGCTATTCTTGTATAAGCAGCAGTTAAAATCTTTCCCTAATAACTCCTAACAAGAATGTGGGTCAGAACAAAGGTCCCATCAAAAAAAAAAAAAAAAAAAATCTGTCTTGAGCTGTAGCAGCAGGATTGAAAAACCACAACAGGTGTAATGTTATCCTGTATTCTTGTGACACTCTTTCAGTGTGTGTATGCAGCTGCCTACAGAGATGCATACGTTTATATCAATGTGTGTATGTTTATTTTGACAGATGATGTTTCCATTAGTTGCCCTTTGACTTGTGGGTTATTTTATGTGATTGTTCATTATATGACTCTTCCATAACTAACACCTACTGTTTTCTGACACAGTTTTCTTTTTCTGATAAGTCTTTCTATGAAGTCTTATTTTATATAGACAGTTTCATGTCACCTGCACCCTTTTCCAGGAGCTTTACATAAGTCTGTGTGTTCTGCAGACTGAACTTGGGGGTAATTTCTTACTGATGTGATCACAGCTCTAGAGCTGTTAACTCTTAGTTCCAAACAGTCAGAAATTATATTTCTTACTGTGTGCTTTCATTGCATGAGATCCCTCTATTCCCACAATATGAAAATGTTTTTCAAAGCACATGCAGCAGTATATGAGTTAGTGTAGAAAACAGCACCTCTGTACTGGCATACATTGTAGGACATTACAAGCTGCTGGTAGTGTTCAAATCAGGGATCTGAAATTCTTCCTCAATTCTGCAACTAGAATGGAAGGAATTTATCTTCTTAGGCTGCTAAATAAGCAGGATTTTGTTCTTTTGGATCTTTCCCCCAAATACTCCTAATCTGATTTGCCATTCATCCATAAAGCAAAGCAATATCTTGGTCTCTTGCATATTGCTAGTGCATAAGCTAACACTGTGCAAGAGGAAAACCAGCTCCTGTGATTTGGTTTTTTAATTATTTGGCCTCTTTATTCAAAATGTTTCAAGTGAAATTCATGTGCTTTCTGAATTCTCTTTTTTAAATCTGTATTTGTAGGAGCTCATAATATAGCTATAACATTGCACAGGAGGTACCATTTTCACAGAAATTAAATGTGTTTCAGACAAAACCATTCTTTATTTCCGTGCATTTAAAAATATTTTAGTTTATAAGGTATTAGATAATCTAACTTAATTATTACTAGAAAAGAGTCGAAGAAAATTGATAAATTCTGCTCTCAAAGGAAAATACAAAACAAACTTTCATTTTGCATGTTTATTATCAAATCTGACCTCTAGTGGTTACACAACAGAACAAATGGAGTGTTAGCTTCCTTTATACTCTTTTTATTTTGAAATATTATTGAAATTTTTCCAATCAGATGTGAATGTTTTCCTGAAAAAGAATACATTCAAAATTATTAATAATAATTTTCCAGACACATCTCTAGGGGTAGTGATTTGAAATCAGTGGCATCAAGTTAAGGGAGCCTAAATAAGGAACAACAGCAGCTATAGAGGGTCAGAACTCCTATTTCACAAGATAAATGCCAAATATCTCTGTTTTATCCATAGTATTTTATTTCTACATGCTGAGTCTGAGGATATTTTAGGAGGGCCATATTCATATGCTTAAGGCTTGAAGCAGTATGTTACAGCAGTTCAAGACAATATACTGCACCTGAGGACAAAAAAGGGAACTTGATTTTATGCTCAGGTTCTCTTCACTTTAAAGTTTAGCTTAGCAACCACAGCTTAAGAGCTGAAAAGCTGCTCTAAGTCTGAACTGAATGTGCATTAGGTACTGTAAATCTGGGTTTTATTAATATGAAAAAGGAAGGATTGACTATTTGAACTCAAGAAATAGTAAGATATGAGTTCTGGAAGAGGAAATCACAACTTTCTTTACTTTTTTTGGTTATTATTATTACTTTTTAAAAATTTGTTTATTTTTAAGGGCTGGAGGTGTAATTTAAACACTTGAAAGCAGTGAAACCTGGCATAGCATATGCCACTGCAGCTGTCAAAACCAGCAAGAGGGAGAGATCACCAAAGAGAGGGAGAGAGAACGCTGCCATTGTTCCCTTCACAGAACTGGCCTGAGTGCCATACTGCTTCCTAGGGCAGTAGGAAAAGAGCAGCTAAGGCCTCAGGTGGCAGCAGCTTTCCCTCTTAAATAAAAACAGAGCAATCAAGGTTAGCAGCAGCCAACTTTTTAAGAGCAAGCTTCTCTGGATTGTTTCTCATTGTCTGTGCTTTAATATTACAAATTCAATATTTAACTAGCTTGTGAATTTCATTTGATGTTTTTAGCAAATTGTATTTCTGGAAAAGGACGTTTTGTGTCCTTCCCTATTTTTTCGTTTCGGATCTTTATTCCAAGATGAAGTTCGTGTAGTAAATGGTTTTTAACAAAGTTTGCCGATGGTCCTCCTCTAAGCATTGCAATTACCACAGGTCCAAATCTGTGAGCATATTTTAGAGGAGGAGGTGTGGGGAATATTACGTTCTTGCCTGACTGTAAGTCTGCATGTACTCTCTTACACTTTCTTTTATCTTTTGGGAAGTAGCAGAATCTCTTTAGTATGAGGGATGGGTGTAAAGAAAGGCAAACTCCCTCACTTGATTTGTAGCCTAGTAAAAAGGCATCTCTAGACTGCTTGGATTACATGTTTGAATTCAAAGGTAGAAATTGCCTCTAAATAGTCAGAGGACATTTTCAGTTGAGATAACCTTAGTCAGAATCAGTAACAGCTTTTACCTTCTGTGTTGCTGTTTCTTGGTATATGCTGACTTGAAGAGTTTATTTACGAAACTGAAACAGGCTGACATTTTTGACTGTAAACACTAGTTACAGAAATACTTGAATCAAAACAAGGGAGGTGAGAAAGGTATCTCCTTGGTTTTGATTTGTTGATGAACACTGGGGCTATTTCAGAGAGTTCTGGAGATCTGTCTAGCAGCAGTTCTGTATTACAGAGTATTACTTGAGTAATTTTTAATAACCAATAACTGAAAAGAGGGTAATCTATTAAAATGTCTGTTTTAGACCCAAATCAGAAAATGCATGGATATTTGCAAAATCAAATGCAGTACAAGCCATTGGGGTGATGTCATTTGGTAAGTGGTTTTTTCTGGGTTTTTTTTCAATATTAAGATCAGTTGTAAGAAATTACTTAATATTTTGAACCAATAATTTTTTTTTAATATTCATGTTAATCTGGTGTAGGAAAAAAAAGAAATGCACTGAGTTACCCATATGAATGTCATTGTTAATGTGTAAGACATTAACCTCATCCATTGTCCACTTGGCCCTAGAGGCTATTGCCACTGTAGCAGAGACAGTGTGCATGTGAATCCAGCTCACCTGTGCTGGTCATCCTAAAGCACCTGCACCAATGGGTTAGTCTAACTGATAAACTGAGGAGGCTGGAGTTGTTCTGCATTCCCTTGGGTAACCTCTAACAGAAAAGTCCTCATTCTGACATTTGTTCCTGCCTGCAGGATCTAGTATATTATTTCCTGTTAACATCGTGATAATCTGAGGCCTCCCAATGCTTGCTGCTGCCTAAAACGAATGCCATATGAAGTCTGAAAGTAGCAAATGGCTCTGTAGATTTCAAAAAAAAAAAAAAAAAACTTCTCACATCTGCTGCTGGGTTCTTAAGTAAAAGAAGAGCAGGAAGAGGAAATAGCTGTGGAACAGAGATATGGAGGGTGGGAAATGGCATGGCATTTAAGGATAATGTAATCAGAATCATCTTGGGATGATTATAAACCTTCATCAAATCAACTAAGCAAGCAAAGGTTCCAACCATTTATCTTTGCCACTCATTGCAAGATTAATGTTTGTATTTAATAATGAATGGGTTCAAACTCTGTTGTGTCTCTATGCATTTATGCATGAATTCATACATTTGCTTTAACTGCCATGTGTGTTTCAGCATTCATCTGCCATCATAACAGCTTTTTAATATATGGGTCTCTGGAAGAACCCACATTAAAGAACTGGTCTCAAGTCACACATATGTCTGTCTCACTTGCTCTTGTCATCAGTGTAGTGTTCGCTGCCTGTGGATATATGACTTTTACAGGATACACAGAAGGTAAACTGCTTGATCCCTCAATTTTGATGCTTGCTATAATCCTTACATTTCTGCCTTGCTGTCTGATTTTCTCTGTAAACATCTTGGTGACTATAAAAATGCAAAAATCGTAGTATATTTGGACAGAAATAGGACATTCCTCATAGTTACCCAACAACCAAAATGCGATAGAAAAACGTCAGCTACATGCTAATAGGTGTCAGATTCTCAAGCATAAGTCTCACCACTGGAAGTCCCCTTTGGATAATTCCATCATCATAAAGACTCTGCTAGCAGCAGGATAAGCTGAAAGTTGCTCCTGGACATAACTTGTGACTGTAACTAGTTTCTAGTTACATGTCAGGAGAGGGGATCAGAAAATCTCAGTTACTCCAGTAACTCCAGTGACCTGCACTTCAAGTTGCAAATATAGGTAAATGATGTGAAGTTCAAGCTAATTGGTGTTTTGCTATACCTCAGGAGATATATTTGAAAACTACTGTAGAGATGACAACCTTGCTACATTTGGAAGGTTTTGTTATGGAGTTACTGTAATTCTGACCTTCCCCCTTGAATGTTTTGTGACCAGAGAGGTAAGAATTTATTACATTTTCCCTTTAACAGTGTTGTTATATATTAATAATATTCTCACATTATTAATAGATATTGTGGCTGAAGTCTGTGGTTGATCTGTGATAAATAGCAGCATATTTTATCCTGCCACATGCAGTGAGTATGGGGGACTAGTTGTACTGTTTAGACACTGGCCATAGAATGTTATTTTACATTTATTATAATATTAGTCAACATTGTATTAATAATTACTTAAAAATATCAGGACTGCTTAAAATTCCAAGTTTGGCATAAATGACACTGTTGTTACTGTATTGAGAATAGCCAAAAAACCATACTTATATACTTAATACTTTTCCTTTTTTGAAGTATATCCATCTAGGAAATCCATCTATTCAATAAATAATTGTAAGTGGATTTATTCTGTAATGGGCAAATGAGAACAGAGTAAATCCTACAGGTATGACTAAGTCAATCTGGCAAATGTTCTGCAATTTTAGTAATGATTGTTATGAGTTATTTTTGGAAGCAGATAAAGATGTTTTCTTGAAGCAAGGTAAGTAAAATTCAGCCAGTGTTTTCTCACCCATTCCTGTAGTTTCCTAAGGTTAGGAGGTTTGGAGTAAGCTGTTTGATAACATAAGGAGAAAAATCAAGGTTTAAAATTGTGGTTCTGTTTCAGGTGATTGCCAATGTGTTTTTCCATGGGAACCTCTCAACAGTTTTCCATGTTGTTGTGACAGTAGTTATCATTGCTGTGGCGACTGGTGTATCATTAATGTATGATTGCCTTGGAATAGTCTTAGAGCTGAATGTAAGTGAACCTGTATACTCTTTTATTTAACTAATCACTTATTAATAAAACAGAGCTTTATAAAATCCACAGCTCTACTGAAAATCTTACGTAATTTGACATAGTAGTCAGTAGTAATGTTAGAAGGAATTACCCACTGCTTTAACATCAGATAACTAAACGTGAATGAAAGTTCAAGAAGTAAAATTCATATGGTTGGGGAGGGTTTTAGAACAGTTTCGTAGATATGGCAAGAGGCTATATCTTACCAAATGTATTTAAACCACTGCAGAAATCAGTAAAATATTCATGCAAATTGTATAGTGGTACTGAATTTAGCATTTCTTTCTCTAGTCCCTGCTTCTGATGAAGTTGGCAAATTACTAAACACTGGGGCAGATTCTAGTAACTGCCTTGTGCCAAAGGGGCAAAAAACAAAGAGGGAGGTAGAAAGAAAGAACCACTAGTAGCAAGACCTCAGAGATGGTCACTAGAAATATACAATTCCCTCAAAAGCAAGCATTCCATCAATGTAGTGGTATTTTTCCTAAGCATTTAGTCAGTAGTCAACCTGATAGCTTTATTCAGTTACAAATAGAAGTCGATAGCCAGACTCCTATCTTGTGGGGTTTTTTTTCCCTTTTCCTTTTTAAGAGAGATTTTGACAATGCAGCTGTAGGTATTTACTGGTTGTAATAATTGTGCTTAGAAAGATTGTTCAGTCTTGATATCCAGAAGTAGAGAAAAATGAATAGACAGAGTATTTACACATGAAAGAAACGTGATCTGTCTTTTCAGCTGGCTTTCTGTCCAGCAGACAAATTGTCTTTTGGCTCTACCACAGATGGCATTTGACGCTGGTTCTCTGACCCTGCTTACTCTTTCCCTGCTTTCTGGTTTTAAAACAAAACACAAGCCATTGTGTTTGCCTTGTGGTAATTCCCCAGGGAATCTATTTGGTCATATGGGATTCACAGGGGCCATAGATTTTGCTTCAGTGGTCTTTTACTGGGATGCTGGTTTGTGTTACTTCACAGACCTAAATCTTAATTTTCATGGAGAAGATACCTTGTGCATGTACATATTTTTGATGTCTGTACTGATCACTGTTAACAGGTTCTACCATAAAAATATTGGAACTTTTGTACAAATGATGATGTAAAGTTATTCCTTAGGCTGGATTACTATCTTGCCATAATTAAGTTGAAACATAATGTTTGTTAAGTATGTGACAAAGTAAACATTCAAAATTTCTACATAAAATTGCTCTCTCCTGGCATGTAACTCGTATGTTAATCTGCAGTGGCTTTACTATAACAAGCATTTTTGAAAGTGCTATTTGTTTGTCCTTGAGAGAGCATTTAAAGAGGAGCTGAATTTTTAGTGAGAGGAAAGATTCTGCTCTGTCGAAGGGAGCTTTGCTTTCATGGGAAAGTCAACCGAAATCAGGTTATAAATGTTAAAATGATCAGAATTCTTTGAACTGCTATATGATTTTTCCACTTCTAAAAAAATTTTATTCTTTTTAAAGGCAGTGTTATATCTAAACTCCCCCATGGGATTATCTTAAATATTTTAATTCAGTTAGAGTATTGCAGAATTATGTTTGGACTTTATCTCTTAAGCTGAGAAACTTTGGGTAATCAGATTTAATGCTTCTTGCAACATTAAAATATTATTCTGTATCAGCAAAGCAAAAACATTTAAATAAATCGGAATTGAAATAGTTTAACAGGTATTTTTGCATATTATTTGGGACTTTGAAAAAAAGGTTTTCCATATAGCAACACTGGAAAAGGCCTTTATTCTCTGGTTTTACTGTTGCATCAGTCTAATCACAACTGTTTAAAAATTTAGGTATTTGTTCTTCACATCTAAATAACATGCTTATGAGGTTTTTTTATTGCTCTTTCCCACACACAGGGAGTTCTGAGTGCTACCCCACTTGTTTTTATCATCCCATCAGCGTGTTATCTAAGGCTGTCCAAGGAGCGGTGGAACCATTCAGATAACCTCATATCCTGCCTGATTCTTGTTCTTGGTGTGCTAGTGATGGCAGTTGGGTTTGTTATGACTGTCTTGCATCCCCAGGAATGTAGCCATGGAAAAGACATGTTCTACTGCTCCCCTAGTAATGTTTCTTTACACAACAGTACACTTCCACCATAGGTAGCACACCAACCTCCAGACTAGATTGGGCACATCTCATAGTGGACCATACACGCCAGTTGAAAGGAGAGTGGAACAAAGAGCTGTCATGTTTTGAGATGCACTAAGGATTTCAAACTGTATAACAGTATTTACATACTTGATTTTGTGCTGCCATCCTTTTTCAGGTAAGACTTAAGTTTTAACAGTGGAAACAAATTTTCAGAGGTGCCTTTCAGCAGACATTACTTGAATAACTTGCAAGCCTACCAAAAAGGTTGCATTTTTTTAACTTAGTCTGCAATGCTGCTTAAAAGCTATAAATTAAATGTTTTGGAATGTAAACCTCTCTCATGTTTCATTGATTTAACTTAGTTTTTATTAATTTTATAATCTTTCATGTGTATTTATTAGCACCCTATAGTACAGGGGTTTTTGAAGTCCTGAGAAAAAGTATGTCTGGATCTCTGTGTATTACAATTCTGCTATTAAATTAAAAGACCCTTATTAATTCTGTCTTTGATTTTGCAGTAACTGTCCTTTAGAGCTGAAAGCTTCCCTTTTACTGGCTCTTGAGTCAAAGGCAATTTTGTATTCTGACTGAACTGTAACTGATACAATTTAATTGTGACTGTTACAATATGTGGTCTTCTAATGGAAAGATATTGCATGAATAAATCCACAAATGTGAATTTAAAGATTCAACTAGGCAGTCTTTGTAAAAATTTCAAGATTGACAAAGCAGGAAATTACATTTCAGCTCAGTTCTTACATTTATAATATTATTCATTATTTCTGAAACTGAATTGAAACTAACATTCTAAATCTGATTATCATTCTAGTCCTCTGATTCTTTTCAGTATATGCCTAATAATTTTGGCATGGTTTGTCAAATGTTGGTGATTTGTTATGTTTTTCAAAACTCATTTAACATCAAGGATTCATGTATATATACGTATGTGTATATATACAGAAGTATATATAAAAATAGACTTATATGCCTATAGAATATGAGTAATTTGAGGTTGGTAATATGAGTATCCTCAGTCATATCAATGCTGTCATTTTGAGAATGTTTTGTTATCAAATCAAAATGTGTACTAGAGTTAATTTTTGCACTATTGTGATCCTTGTGGTTCCTCATGCCAACTGGATGCATAATGCTTCTTCATTTTTATGCTGCTTAATGAGGATGGGTTTTGTCTTCCCTTCATCTTGCATGACAAAGCTATTTCATTCAAGACTTCCAGCTAAATAAATCTTTAAGCAAGGGTCACTAGATGGTGATAATACTTGTAAGAATAACACACTTTTTAAAAGTAGTGCTTCCAAAATAAATGCTTTAAATATTACTGGGGTTTTTTTGTTGTTTCTTTGGGGTTTTTTTTAAGTTTTAAACCAATTAGAGAGAAGTGTGAGTATTATTTTGCTTTTATTTCTCTACATAGTGTCAACTTTGAGGGTGGTAATTTATTTGTTCTCCAGATACCTGATACTGTTCACAGAGAATATTTCTCACCAGTTTAGATTCAGTAATAGCTGATTTTGTCTTAGCTGTGAGTGAATTGTTACTGAATAGATTAGTTTTCTTCTATGCCAAATTGAGTTAAACCTAAATAATATTTCCTTGCGACAGCTAATGAGATCTTTTTGACCTATCATAAATCTTTCATGAGCTTTGTTGGTCTTTTTTTTTCTGATTTTTTTTTTTTTTTGATGTTGAAGTAGGTTACCTTTGTTTCAGGTATAATTATAAGCCATCTTTGCTTTAGAGTGTCAATGGAATAATTTCCATCTCATTCTACTGAGGCTGTGTTGATATTAAATCGTGTTTGCATGTCCTTTATGAAGGATGAGTCTTTCTATGCTTTTCTACTTCATAAATGAAAATTTAAAGAATTTTTTTTCTCTGTTCTGTTTAATTTTTGAAGTGTAAAGTCTGAAGTAGTAATGGTCAGTTAAATGTTTTCATTGCTGATAAAGCTTCTCTTGCCCTTGGAAGTTTCTTTTGCCAAAACTAATTGAATTAATGTAATCATATCCTCAGTGGTTTTCGTTCATGAATTTCCCAGGTGATGATGGGGCTCTCCCAGCTATAAGTATATTGAAAATGGAAGGTCAGGTGTCATGGAAGCCAGAATTTAAAGTTAACTGCTGTTTGCCTAATGGCTTTATAAAACCTCTGGTCCCTTCCTTTCCAATATTACATAGTCTAACTTACCTTTATTGAAATGACAAATAATAGCAATCTGGTAAATGCTTTCTCAGAGCCTAGGAGGTGGTCTGAATACAGATAATACAGCATAACAAAAATTGTGGTAACCATTGTTTGTTGCAAATACTTAAGACTCTCAAAAAATAAAATTGTAAAATCTATTGGGAACCTCTCGTGGGCCTCAGCATGTGCAGGATCTCACCACAATCTTAGTACTTCAAGCAGAGGTGTGCTGTGCACAAAAGTGGAAGTAGTGCTGGGAGTAGCAATATCCCCAACTCCAAATGCTCAGTGGTGACAGAACTTCATGGAGTGCATGGAGGGAGAAGAATGTTCCACAAGCACTTGTTGGCAGGACTTTCACATCGGAAGCTGGTAGTGTGACTCACTATTTCTCCAAGTTCCTCTCTCCAGCTGAGAAGGCATTTCAGGACACCAGATGTACAATTACCATTCTCATAGGAGCTAAGCAGACAGTTTGTGACTTTTTAGAGTAGGGTGCTTCTTATCGATCACAGAATTCTGAGCATTCACAAAATACTGCCTCCTGGAAGTTGTCAGATGACCCCCCCATGTACCATCTGAGATTCCCTAGAGAATTTTCCTTCCTCCTCAAGTTTCTCTCTGGATGGGGGAGCAAAATGACTCAGGTTTGCTAAATGGACATATTTCTATACACTTTTCACAAAAAATCTTTATATCTCATATAACATACATACATTACATACACTATCTGCATCTGATAGGGGAAGGATATTTATTTACTAAATACACTATGTTAGTATTTGTGTCTCACTGGAGAACAAAACTTAAAAGCAGTGTGCGGATTTATTTGGAGTCTGGTGTGAAGATGGGGTAAAATATAGGGAGAAAGTAATAAAAGTGGCAGACTAAACAAATATATTGTGAGTGCAAAACTTGTGACTGAACAATTCCCATAGCAGGAATGAGGGAGAAATCTAAACCGAAACATGATGCACGGATGAGTTATATTTTTATAGTAGTTCTTTTATATGGAGATCTAATTTTAAAAGCAATTCTTGAGTTTTGGCCTAGAAAGTGTGTTGCAACATTTATTGTTTGGATTTTATTTTATTTTATTTATTTTTTTTTAGAATTGGTGTAAATTCTAAAATATTCAAGATTTGAATTCAGGCCAGTGAAGGAAATAAGTAGAAGCTTTTCTGTTTCTGTCATTCAGTGCTATTGGAGTAGCTGAAATTCAGGTACATGCTTAGTATGCGACTCAAAACTCTTCATGGAGGTTATTCCTCTTTCTGTTCTCTCCGAACTTAATGTTGATTCTAGGTGCTTCGTAAGACAATACCTTATGGAAAAGCTGTAGGTGCTGTATGGAATTCCAAAATTGCATTCAAGAAAATTCAGGAAGGTCTGAATTTTCACATGTCATTTCCTAAAAGAGACAGTATCAACTAAACACTGGAAATTCCCACCAAGATTCATGGACTTACTGTACTAATACAAATACAGAAGTAATGAACTGAAGACGAAGAAAGTTAGAAACAAGTGAAAATTACTATTAGACACTGTAGGAATAAATTACAGATGTCATTCTGTAAAACCTGCATTGAGATGGGGCCATGTAAATTATCTTTCAGTGAGCAGCTTATGTCTGCCACAAGCAGCACACTTGGCAGACTCTTCAGCAGTGTCCTTTGTCCCGATGGAGGCAGGAAAGCTGACGGTGGCGATTTGCTGTCTTGCCAAGAGTGCCTGCCTGAGTTTGCGTGGCGGGATGTTGTAACCACCTCTTGGGACTTTTGTTTCTAGAGGCAGGGGCTGTCTTATTTTTTTCTCTGTATTCATACACTGCTTAGCACAGTGGCTTCTGATTGATGACAGGGCCTCCTAGGTGCCAGTAGCATAGGCAGTAATTATTACATTTTGGTCATATTTTTGTTTCTCTATCATTTTATCTTGTTCCTGTCATGAATGGGTAACATAAATACGTCACTGGGTGACAGAGGGTCCCTTTGCTTTTATTTTTGGTTATATTTGGGGGAGAAGAGGGTTTAGAAGATATCTTTTCAATGTTTTGGTTCATTTGCATTTTGTGGCTCATAAGAAAAGGACATGGGTGTCACATGCCTTATTAGTAATCAAGGTGGTTAGTAGTTATTCTAGTTTTTGCAGTGCTGCATGAAAACTGTTGTGAAAAAGCAGTACCTTGTCTGTTATACAGACTATGTTTAAATACAGGGCAGTTCTGGCCATTGTGGAACAATAATTAACTCATCAAAGGAGGCATAGCTGAGGTCATGTGACATTTGATGGAGTGACAGCTGCCTAATTTTGGCCATCTTTCATATCAACCCATTTGGAAAGATAATTTTGAGAACAAAAGACAAATATTTTAAAGCTTAAACTGACTGCTTGGAAAAAAATGGGATATACCCTACAGGGCAACAGAAGTTACATGATTCCAGGGACATATATTTAAAACTCTTTCCCTTATACTGAGCACTAACTTTTTCCTTTCATCCTAACTTTTTCTGTCACAAAAAAGGAATGTTTCTAATGAACTTCATCAAGGAAGCTTCAGGCTCTTTTCTATCATTGCAAGAGATACATTACTGAGAGGTGACAAATACCTTCCCATGCTGTTTGACTGAAGAAGTCACTTGACTAGGCACTCACATTAAAAAAAGAGGGAGAAGAAATTATAGAACATCAGCACATGCAAACAGTGTTCTGGTCACATAAATTCACTTCTGCTTTGCTCCTTCTCGTTCTAGTTTTTCTGTGGTTTTTTTTTTCCCAGAAAGGATTGTCTGTCTTTTGAATCGGGTCCTTTTATATCACAGCTCAGTGTTGTGATGTGTGAAGTGGAAAGTCTTTTCTATTTTTTTTACATTAATATTCTTAGCATCAGCCTACTATAGAATAATAGACATCTTAAAATAACAGGAATTTTCTCAGAAGGATTATCTTCCCTGAACTATGTAGTTAGCTGTCTTCCAGAGAACACAGAAATCCCTAAAGAGATAGGCCCCTAAAATTAAATTTTGAAGGAGGTAACATCTAAGACAATACCGTAACACAGTGTTTTCCAGCATTTTAAATTAGTGGCATGCTGTATGTTGACACCAAACTTTTGTAACCATGCTAGTCTGCCTGCAGTGTGAAACAAATGGTCTTCTCAGACTCCCATTCATTTATTTAACAGTATATATTAAATCTGTTCCCATTTAATGACTGGGCAGTGGCATGGAATATTATCTTGTCTAAGGGGACAGTAATTCTTAAACTATGCAAAAAGATTATGATATAGCTAATTTTGTGCAGAAATCTTATTATCCAAGAACAATCTGTAGTGTGCTGGTCCTTCCAAGGACTTCATAACCACCATGAAGCCTTCCTGGAAAGGTGGGACAAGTGTACAGTTACCCAGTTACCACAGGATAATTGACATTTTCAGTCTTTCAGAAATCAGATGTAATTTAATCCAGATTTTAAGAAAGAAGAGTAGGCCTCAATGGTGAAATGCAAATACAGAATTGATGGCATATCAAATTGTTGCTGGTGGTACTTGTCCCAGCTGTGGGAAAAGCATGTGGATTCAGCAGTCTTAAACCAGCCCACTGGGAGAAAGGAAGGGGATCTCAACCATAGAGGTATGAAGCACTGTCAGTTTTCTTAATTTAGGTTCAGCTACAAAAGCAGTGGAAATCGCGGCAAAATGCACATTTCTTCCTCACAGTTTCTCCCTTCAGCCCTGTGTTTCTAGTCTATTGCATTAAGTGGTTTACAGGGCACTGCAATAGGAAAAGACCATGAGTGAGTAAGCTGGACCAGTATTGTGGCTTTGTAGGTGGCGACAAGAGTGTGAGAAGCTTGAACAGAGGGAGTGGTGTAGCTGTGGACCCTGTGGATCTGCAGGTGCTCTGAAGGCCCATGCCATTGTACTCATGGAGAAGTTACTCGTTGTGAAACTGAACTAGAGAATGCATTTAATTTCTTGCACATGAAAAATACAGATAACATGGCAGAGAAAGCTTGTTGTTTTAAATAAAGGAGGAATATTTTTATCTACTTTCTGTGAGTATCCAATCTTGTATTGCCTAAGAATAACAGCAGAAAGATATTAACAACTGTGCTTGCTGTAAACAAATTCAAGCATCTGGCATTGATTTAGTCACCTCTGTCTACTCTGAAGTCCACTGCAACCATTGACTAAAAGGGCAGGGAAATGCAGAAAGATGCAAGGAAACTTGAAACAAATCTTTCAATTTGGCAGCTTCTGCTGCTATTAAACACCAGCTGAACCAGGAAATTAGTATAAGCATTCAAAATGCAATAGATAATAGACAGGACCAATAGATAGGAATACTGTTTCCTCTAATACACACATAACTCCATCTGTAGAAATAAAGAACTCTGGACTTGGAGCAGAATTTGTTCTGTCTGAAAGATTTTCTGAGTTCTGTTGCATGCTACTTTGTATTATTAATTGCTGGTAGTATGTTCCCACCTTCTTTTATTAGAGTGCAGTTCTTCCTTAGATGGATGTTCCATTGTAATTTTTTCCCCTTGGAAGACTGTGAAACTTGTAAGGTGCTTCCAAGAGGTCTTATATCTTGGAACTAAAGCAGGATGCAACAAGAAAAACATCCTGAAATTTTAGTAGGCCATCAAAAGAGGAGACTCCTGGAACTGAGTAAGAAACTTCATTGAAGATTTGCATATGCTCTCAACTGATGTTTAAGGCTTTCAAAACTAAAGCCAAAAAAACCCCAACACTGTTCTTGTTCTTTATTTAGATACAATCTGGGAATTCAGAATGTGTAACATCAGGCATTTTAAGCTTCCCAACACATCCCCTCTATAGCCATCCATTATGACATGAATTCTGCTGTTTCCTCTGGTATGATGCTAATGCATGACTCATGGGAGCTTTTAATAAATATGTAACAGAATAAGTGGTAAGTCAATACAGACCTGATGATTTTCCAAGTGTTACCAGAAACTGGGAAATTTGGTTGTTGTTTTAGGAGCAGACCAGCAGATGGTGCTCGAAAATTAGTTCCATCAGAACTAAGTGGTGCATTTTCAGTTCATTTTTTTGTTTGTTTTTATTTGTTTGGGGTTTTTTTTGGTTTTGTTCTTTATAGAACGGCTATCATACACATTTCTTCATTAACTGGAACTGTGAATAAGGATGGAAAAACAGAATATCCAAGAATTTTTGGAAATCCGTCTCTGAATCCTTACTGGGTTTTTTTCTAGTAATAATTTTTGGGTTTAATTTTATCCTTTATCTTATTAAATTACTTAATTTCAGTTAAAATGCTAACAGCTTTATCTTCAAACTCTGGCTTTTCTCATAATCAGACTGAGATGCTTTGTCTTGTAGATTTAAGCATAAATGTAATAATATTTGGAGGGGTGATGGTAGATACAGATGATAAGTTATTAACTTTAAAAAAAAAATAAAAAAATTCTCTTCTTGAACTGACGTTTAGCTGCAATGATACACAGTAATCTTAAGAGCCTTGGGAATTTATATACAGTACATTAACCATAAAACCTTCTGCAAATCAGAAAATCCAATTGTTCATTTTCTATTCAGAAAATAACCATTGGCCCGTGTTAAAATGCAGTAAATTTAACATACTCTGCCATGCTGCTAACTCTCAGTCTATGGCTTTGACAACCTGTTGACATGCTATATTGCAGGTTCTGTGAATTGCAGGTTCTGAAGTGCCCAGGTACTTTGAAACTTGGCAGCTTTACAGCCCCTACTTTCTTCGATATTGCACTTGCAGACACCTTGATAAAATCCCACTTCAGTTTACGTTACAGAGTGTGAAGATGAACCGAACTTGGGAGCTGTGTAAGCCCCACCCAAGGTATATAGTCTATTTTTAATTAAATATATTGGCAAGTTAATGAAGATATTTTGTTTGAATAGTGAAAGCTTAGCATTGGCAGTAACTGCCTTGAGGTAGCTGTAGTGGAAAGGAGAGAGAGATTTGATGAAAAATAAAGTGACAAGTGATGTAGTGGTGGTGACGTTTTGTGAGGGAAGGATGAATTAGATTGGTCTTTGGCAGGACAGGTGTGTTGTGTACAGTGCTAACTTGCGTATCAGTGGAGACAGCTACAGAATTCACAATTAATGTAAGAAGTCTGTGACAAATAACAAAGTTTGGGCTACATAATTTCCAGGAAAATGCAGGTAGTGTGCGCTACACTGGATTTTGGGATATACAAATTTTATATGTGCATACACACAAAATCAAAACCACCTGTGCATTCTTTGGAAAGGAGAAAATGCAGCTTAGAAACAAGAAAAACTTGCAAAACAATATGCAAATAAAACAAGGTACTGGTCTTTGTCTCTTGCTGTATAGCCTATTGTCATAGACTCAATCTTAAAAATAATCTTTCCATTAGTGTTTCAACAGGTGTGTCAGGAGAAAAAAGTAAGGATTTATCTGTTCTCTGTTAGGTTGCACATAAAAAGAGAGACCTTGATACAGGATCTTCAGAAAAGCATTTTCAAGTAATCACAGCTCTCATAGTTGCTCTGCACATGCCTCGGTTAGTTCCTGGCACACCTGCAGCATCCATGAGAAGCATGTCTCTGTTGGTTTTCTGATGTCAGTTACTGAGACTGCTGCATTTCCAGCAGAAAAAAACCCGAAATTGCTGAAATGTAAATCAGGATTCAATTCAAAGCTCTGTACACATACATACAATGTGATTTTCATGGAACTTAAATGTATGACTCAAGACTTGATAGATTGAGGATGAGTCAGACTACTCAGAAAGTCCAAAGCCATGTATATGGACCTGACTGGTAAGCTGTAGGAAGAGACAGAAAAAGCAAAGTATTTTTGTAACTGCTATGTCACAATAACCCAGTTTGGAAGCTACTTATGCTATGACCTGTCTTTGAACTCAAAGCTGATCAAATGGTTTTCTATTCCTCAGTTCTTACTCTGCTGGCTGCTGAGGCTCCTGTATGTAGAATACCACTATTTGCTTTCTCAAATATAGGGATGAAGTAATTTGTTCATGTTTTTAGTAAACAGACAGGCATTGTAATTGTGTGTACTGATTTTGTGGACTGTATGACTTACCTGAACTTCTGTGGCTGAGTTAGGGACAAGTACAAACAAGTATTTTGTCTGTACATCTGGAATCTTTGAACACACCTATTACTCTGAACTGCACTTGAAGTTAGAGCTGCAGCTCATGTGCAGCTGGAAGTCAAGGCCATCCATTAGAGTCATTCTACCCTAAGGCAAGATGCTTTGGGCACATTCTCATGAAAGAGGTCAGACGCTCCTGTGAAAATAACAAAAATGATGGTAAGTTAAGCATGGCCATAGATCTTTCTCTGTCACACTGTCATCTTTTTTTGGTTTTGACTGTTAGTGCTTTTGTTGGTTTGTTGCTCTTGTTGCATATGACATTAACTGTGCTCCACATGATGTTCATCAGTTTTCTTGTTCCAGTAAAAACTGTTTAAAACCTTGTTTCTTGCTCTGATTTCATAACCAGTTTCAAACAGTTTTATTCACATTCATCTTTGGCTAAGGGATGAGATCATTCTTCTCTTAAACTGAGTGCACATATTTATATTTTTGTAGATCTCATCCACAGTAGATTTGGCCAGTCAGAAAACCAGCATGAATATGCTGAGATGGAGGTCATGGGGCTGAGGGTCATGGAGTTCAGGCATGCAATTGTTGCTGACTGCTGTTTTTCTGTAAAGAATAGGAGATTGCTGTGACACAGGCTCTGAAACCTCTGGCAACATGTAGTGGACAAAGACAGCAGTAGGCTCAGAGCAGGCCTATACAAGCCTGGTGGTTTAGCATCTGTTTTGATAACAGCTTCCACAGGAAGATCTTTTCACCTGATGCTTGTGTGCTACCTAACATATGCTGTCCCCCACACTAAATTGGCCCTTCAGGAAAATGCAGTATTGATTATTTCAAAATCTGGCTCTTGCAGTAGGTTATTGAGGCTTTAGAGAGCGGGGACTGGTCTCTAGATCGGAGGCCGAACAGCACAGAACTGGTTATATCCACAATATGCATCAGCCCTTGATGTCCCCTGGAAAAAATAGAGCACTGCTCTGGCTTTAGGCATAATTTGTGTCTGCAGGTATTTAGAACAACGGGAAGGATGCACAACACCTCACGCCACTGGTAAAAGACTTACAGGTAGCATTATACAGAAGGTATGGGAAAGAATAGTGTCTGGTACAGTCAAACCACAGCAGGGCTTGATCTGGCTCCATGTTCCTGTCTAATTCAGCAGTATAGACACAGTCTGCCTTGGTGACTGGTGGAAAGTGTGTGATAGATTATCAACTGCCTATCGACGATATCTGGAGATGCTAATGTACCATTTAAAATTTTCAGACAATGTCAGAGCAGGCTGACAAGGACTAGTATAGACCTTTTTATGTAGTTCCCACTTAAATAGGCAGACTGGAATGAAGTCCAGAAATACAGTGGTTTTGTGTTCTACCTGCAGAGGGCATTCATACTGTTCAGTACATCATTCCTCTCCAGCTGATAGTGAAAGGATTATTTATGGTTATCTCAGTTAAGGGTGCATGAATCAGGAGCTTTATGATAATTGGTTCATTGAGCATACCTGTCTTCTGTGAAGATTCTGAGAACCTATAGCTGAGTATATATATAAACAGATGAAAAATGTGGTTGTGAGAAGAGTTGTAAAAGTTGGTCGGATATTTCCCTAAGCAAAAATACATTTTGCTAGCTGAACTACTTTTTCATTTTAGTTATAAAGTGTTTTAAATTACTGTTGTGAATTTCTAACCTTTTGCATTTTAGTAGCTTTTTACACATAGTTTGTGCATAGTGCAAAACACTTAAACTCCTTCTTAACAAAGTTACTCCACAATGCTTGTACTGAACTTGCAGAGAATGGCAAAAGTTACAAATATGAAAATTTTGGAAAAGATATAATGAAATCAAGCTAGAATGTAGAAAGCTGATATTTTATTTTCTTGGAACTAAGAGGCATAAGAAGAAAAAGATAATTATATCAGGGCTATTAATCAAGTATTTTTCAAAGCATTTGTTCCAGTTTTAAATTTATTATGAAAGTGATCATCGTTTTTGAAGAGGGGAGCATGCCCCTTTGGCAGGCTCAGGAAGTATCTTCATAAAGTACCTCCGGATCCTGGAAGTGGCAAGGGCAAGGAATGTAGACTAGCTGGAAGAACAAGTCTGATAAATGGTAACCCAGGCCCATTGTATCAGACAATGGCAACTGCTAAATAAACACTGGCAGAGCAGTATTAGACTGCACAAGAGACAAGCTGAAGCACAGAACACTTGAGAACCTATTCATAATATAGCTGTTGATCCTTGGATGCCTCTCGAAGTGAAGTTGACTGTCAGAAAATTAGCAGTCTAACAGTTGAGAATGGAGCTTTAAGAAACAGAGAAAAAGGAACAAGAGTGGTCTCTGCCTCTTTTTGAGACCAGGCATTCTATTTTTGGGGATTTGCTCTTAGCACAAACTATCAGACAATATTCTAGGAAGTCTGTATTCATTATGTCAAAGTGATTATGAAGTACATAATTGAGAATCCAGGGCATTGAGGTGAGAATAAGGTGCTTGTCAGGAGGTCATCCTTGGCAGCAGACGCACCTGGATTGCAGTACACAGAATTGCTAGAACTGCAGTGTCCTTTCATGTAATAATCCAGTGTGTATCCATGAAACTGAGAGTGACTGAATGCTATACTTCAACTTCCACTGCGTGAAAGCTCTTTCCTTGGATGCATATATTTCTGTAGTCTCTATACTGTCACAAGCTGCTTGACACAGCTTTCTCCTCTGAACTCTCCTCAGCTCTCTGACAAACCTCCTTGGGTATTCCTTAGTGGAACTTACATAATAAATATTTGAGTGCGATCACTGCAGATGATGTGCTAAGACTTGCTGCTCTTAATCACATTTTTAATACTGAAACCTTTCTGCTTATTCACACTTCCAGTAAAAGGGTTTATGAGCCTTAATAATTTGAGAAATGACTAGGGTTACGGTGAATGCCAGGTGAAAGAAATTCAGGAGAGCTTTTATTGTTGACTGACACAGAGATCTTTTTCTGTAGAATCTACCCATCCTTACAATGGGCTCGATAATACTGGGTTTGTGATGCCTAATGCATGTATTTAGGTACAGGAATACAAAAAATACTCTTAGGCCTGCTGGATCAAATGTTGCTAAAGAGATTAAATTGCAACAGTTACCTGACTTCTGTATGCCTTTGGGTAGTGAAAGGGAGGACTGGAGGAGCTGTTGGAACTTGCTGTTTGTTGTAAGTTTGGCAAGGGATTCTACCCATCTTCTCTGTTTCATGTATTGCAGATTAAACACGGGTACTGTTCAGGAAGGATCTGCTGGTAAAGTAGATCTTGAAGCAGATGAGGAGTGAGATTTCTAGCAGAAATGGGAAAAGGCGTTACCACCCCATGCCTTTACTACCAGTTCCATGGTGGCAACCAGAAAAAGTTAAATAGATTAGATTATAATTCCACTGTTCCAAATAGGTGACATTTTTTGTCATGCCTACTATGTAAATTTGAGACTTGACTTCAGAGGCTTTGAGGTGACTTACAATTCAGTAAAATACCTATGTTTTTTCATTAGACAAGTTAATATTATCTGGAAAGTATATTTCGTCTTGATGAAACTTCTCACATAAAAATGATAAACTGTATGCAAAAGCTAAAATATATGGTATAATCAGGTCCTGAGGTTTCCCTATAATTTCCAGCATGCTTTTTTCTTACCATTCTTTTACCAGCTATTAATTTTCTCCTTCAATAATTTAAATCCTTTCTGTTAATCTGTAACTGAAGTAGACTTTGCAAATGGAATGGTACAGTGCTAATCAGATGGCAGTCCGCTATGGCATTTTGCTATGTGTGATACTCGCTGCTATCTGGTGCAACCTGGAGAGATCTCTGGAAAGGCCAGCTTGCTGGATAAACAAAAGAAGTAAGCTGTGTTGCATAGAAGGATTTAAGAAATATTATTTCATTTTCTTCTTTCCATCATCAGGTTGAAGTTCTTACGGCTTAAGCACATTACAGATTACTAGTGTTCTCTGTCATGTCATACTGAATTTGGACACCTTTTCTGTGCTGTACTCTTGGTTTTTACTTGAATGAGATTTGATTTGCACAGTCATCAGAGAAAGCTTCCAGGTCTTAGTCTTTTTTAAAGTAACTGTGTACAACTTAGATTCGTGTTTCTAATGGTTAGCTACACACAATTGCTACAGCTCTTAAGAGAGGATTCTCTTCACAGTGAGTGTGATAATGAATTCTGAATGCTGCCCTCACTATCTCCCCCATGTTCTATTTTGCTGAAGATTGCAAAGGGCTTTTTTTCTTATCATAAACCCCAGATGTCTAGGACTCTTAAACAGAAGTAACTTTCAGATTGTATCTCATGATTTAATTTGGAGTTACGAGAGAGGCTTAGTTAAAACTAGAAAAATTGACATCTGTAAGGGTAGAACTTCAATACATTACAAAACTCTTGCTCTGAAATCTACCTTCTGGCTTTTTTCTCCTACAGCATTGTGACCCAGGTCTTTCTCTGAACTTAGAGTAAACTGTGGAATGTGTTTAAAAATTACATTGAAAAAGCCATCAGTTAGGAGGGATCTTTGCAATGATCAGTAATTTTTATCCGTACCCATGCAGGCACATACATAGCACATGTGGATATCCTGGTATAAATTCACTCAGAAGATAGGACAGCAGTTTCCAGCTGTGTGCCTTGTGCAGGTGAACAGGCACGATTTTCTGGTTATAGTCTCAAACTATACTCTTACAAACTAGTCATGGAAAAAACCTGCTGTATGTAGCATTAGGACATGAATTCTTAATAAAATAAAAAGTATGCAAGATAGTTTTGTGTCATATATAAAGCAAGGTACATGTTGTCCACAATAATAAAATCTATTAGAAAAAGAAAGAAATATTTAAAAGCTTCCACATAAATTTAAAATAGCTTTAAGATAATTCCCCCTTCCTCATTATTCCCCATCTAAGTGATCCCTAAGTCCAGTCTTTTATCTGCTTTTGTGTAATTTAAAGGGAAATGGAGATGTCAATATCTGCGACCTTTGAAAAATGAGACTTTCAGCAACCTTGAAAACGCTTGTGCATGCACCCTGAAACATCCAGTAAATTTGCACTCTTAGGAATCGCAGAGGATCTTGATCTTGCCCTTGAAGCCAGTAGGCTGGAGTTCACCCATGGTGTGCGTTTGTTCTGAATTGGTGAGTCAGTAGATTAGGGCAGAATAGGTTCTCCTCTTTTTCAAGAGTCATTTCTATTATGTTTAACTGGAGAAGCATTACATGTTTTTGTGATGTGACTCTTAGAATAGAAGAGATTAACTTTTGTTGTTTGCTTTTCAACAGAACACATATTTAGTCTGATTTGCAATTCAGAAGCATCACCATAACTGTATAAATTGTATCCATGTTAACTATCACTGGTTTAAGTCTTTATGAACTAGAGTTTACTTTTTTCTTACTGTTTTGTAACAGAGACAATTTTATCATAAGAAGGAGTAAAAAACTGTTATTTTATTGAAAGATATGGGCAAATATAATTTAATTTTATATTCAGTAATTGCAACCAGAAATTACAGTTGTCTAGATATTAGGTATTTAGTTGTTTCTGCAATTTCAGTTTGAAATACATAATACAGATTCATTTTCAATACCTTTCAAGTTTACATAGGAATGATAGCTACTTGATACAGCTGCGTCACTTTGTTTCTGTCCTTTTCATACATTAAGACAGTAACAAATCTGATTTGCTGAAGACTGTTGATCAAGTCATTGGAGCACTGATCTTGAAGAGTACTAGCATTATCTCTTTCAGTCTTAACTAAGGGTGAAATTGTGGCAAAATTCAATTGCAATTTTCTTTATGCACTCAGCAGTTTTTTCATCAGTGGCACATGAAATGGAAAAAAAGTTGATATTGAAAAGTTTAGAAAATAAACAGGTATTATTATTAGCATTAGTATTATTATAGTTGTTGTTATTTCTGCTGTTGTTGTTTCTTATATAAATATTATGATAGTTATACAGTCTGTCCTAATAGTTGCTCTGATCTAAAGAGGACAGAGTGACTTGGGGATTAAAGCCTCAGTAAGCAAAGTTAACTATCTATCCAGCCCAAGGACATTACTTTTACTTGTGCCATGAATTTGTTCCTGTGCCTTTGTGTTCCTTAACCATGTAATCTGGCCTTGCCAGACATTTTTACCTGTTGATTCTCTCTCTCATCTCAGTCTTCATATTTTATGCTGAAAATTGTCATGTTTCCTTTTAACTTTGATAAGCACAGACTATGTTTTAAAACAATTTCCTTCTGCCCTCACAGAAATCTAGCTTCTGAGCCACTGTGCAGCTTTATCTTCCTGTTCTTTTTCATTCACTTTAAATGTTTCAAAAATTTTCTGCCCTCGGGCCAAGGATTTTCTAAGGTGCATCTTGAATTACTCAAAACGGGTTATGCAGCAGGGTTCTGTAAAACCAGGAGGCAAGAATTCACTTAAAAAGTGGTTTTGTGACTCGGCTCAAATTTATATCATTTTGATCAGTCTATGATTGCTTATTTCTCAAATGCAGTTTCATAAGAGGTAAAATAAAAAAAACCAGTACAAGCTATTTAGGGTGACTCCTTTTTTACCCTTTCTTTCTCCTGCTTCTACATCTGGGCAGCTCAATCCTGTTTCAGTCTTTTCTCTTTAACTGTTTGGCCTAAATACACTCTGAAGCATTAATTAGCATATACATGTTTATCTTTGTGAATCTCAGTCTGGAATGAAGCCCATGAACTTGTATTTGCCTATAATGGCCTGACTTTTAAGGTTCAGCCCAGTCAATAAGCATTTCATACACTCCTAGAGAGAGATAAAACATCTCCTTGTCCTGGTGCCATCTCCCAGGCACACTGGCCTCAGAGTTGTTAATGAGGCCATTCAGCATTGCCACTTTACACAGCATCTAAAGTCAATACCAAGTAAGTCATTCAGCAGAGCTGTAATTTACCTTCTAACACCACCAAACTGCCTTCACCAGCTCTCTGAATGCTTAAGTGCTTGAAAGGTGTGGTGCATTACAATGTAAAAAATAAGACCAAAGGCAAAAATCTTGAAATAATAATTACAGTAGGTTCAAAGAAACCCCATACATCTACAGCACTCCTTTACCTTCATTAAAAAATGAGGTCTTTCTGGTTTAAAGTCAGGCTTCCAAATATATCTAAAGAACCACAAAATGTGAGAATGGCCTCTCCGTGTCAGACTGAATGTCTTATCTAGCCTGGTATCCTTTCTCAGGCAATGTCCAAAAATGGATGTTGAGGGAACACTAGAAAAGGAAGGGAAAACATATATACTCCCATAAATATTCCTATCAGCAAGCAGTCTGTGGTTCAGGAACTTCCTGAGCCAGAGATGGTGCTTTGTATTTAAGAACTCTTGATGGATTTCTTTACCATTAACTTGCCCAGTCTTCTCCAGGAAGAGACAGGGGAGATAAAATGAGTGCTCTTTTCATTTTCTAACCTTTGTTTCTGAGAAAAACATTGGCTGCGTTCCACAAAGTGAGAAATAGCTATAGTGCTGTTAGGGCAGTTCAGTGGCCTATGGCTCCAGTTAGAATGACAATGGCAATTTCACATCTCCTGGCATAAATGCAAGACACTGGAGCTACACATTGGTCATGGAGTGAGACTGACATGCATTCAAAATCTTTTTGCTGTATTTAGTTGGGATTTTTTTTTCCCAAGGAAAAGCTTAAAAATACCTTTAATGAGCTACTTAAAAGCTGAATCTTCAGATGTTTTAATTGTGCAGTCATACTGCTATGAATAGAACATTGCACAGAACATCTTCTAAATCTGGTCTAATGCCTGAGTCAGATTGGGTGAGCTAAGGGCATTTCTTTTGCAGATTCCATATGGAGCATTTAAAGCCCTATCCTAGCTTGTTAATATTTTTACTTTATTTTTAATGAAAATATTTGGACAATTTAATGCAAATTTTGTTTCTGATTAGTACACAGTACTCAACTAGAGTGAATTGATAGATGTTAATGTACAGTAAAAAGCAATGTAAATTGCTGCCTGTATACATAGTAATTAGCATGTGAGAATTCTAAGCATCATTACATTCGTTTTTATACCATAGTAAACAGAACAAATCCAAACTAGATTGTTAAACCTTTTTTTCCCTCCTGATTGTGGCAAGATACAAATGAAACTTTCCAAACTGTGCCTTAGTGGATAGTAAGCAGTGATTTTAGCATAGCAGTTTGGAAGCAAGGAAGATTCAAAGAACAGCATCTCTGACGCCAGGAAGAGTGCTTCCTATGGTGTATAGACAGTGTCCCTCCATTAAAAACAAATGGGAAGACTAGTATTAGAAAATGGTTCAAACATTTCTTAAATAAAATTAAATTTAGCTAAAACTTAACTGCTTAAATTAGAAGCATTTAATGATGCTAAATATATACACTGCAGTTTGGTACAACAATAGCAAATAGGTATGGATATAAGTTGTGTTTTTATACAACACAAAGGCAAGACAGCTTTCTCAGCCTGTGTTGCCAGGGGCATATTGTTATATGCGAGACTACTTTGCTGCTTAATTACCATTTTTTGTTTCCAGGGCAGATACAGTGATATGTATACTGGTGGATTCTTACCAGAGAATATACCTTGAGCTATCCTATCCTGTGTACTGCTGCTAAGCATGGCCAAGGAGAGAAATAATTGCTCTTCTATATTCTCCAGAAACCTGGCTATGAAACCGAGTTGTTAGCCTGAGCTGAGCTTCACACATATGCTAATTTAAAACTGTCTTTGACATGTCTGCACAAGCTGCATTGACTACACATAGATGCTCACTAACGAGGTAATTCTGCAAGGAGACAATGGCAAACTGCAGAAAAGAAGCAGTCAAAGTTGGGCTTTGAAATTACTTGAAATTATTTATGCAAGCTCTCAAACTCAGAGCAGTAATAATTTTCAGATTAAAACCTCAAAGAATTTCTGTAACTAATGTTTCATCTCCCCGTGATGAAGCTTATACTAGACTTGAAACCACATTCAGTTGTAATACACAGCCTTGGGCCCCTGTCCAGTGTGTTTGAAAAGGTTGGTGAACTCTGCCAGGTACTCTGACTGAAACCTCTGTGTAAGTATAGGTTCATGGCTTTTATTCAAATGTGTATTGGGAAAAAAACTTCCAGCTTTCTAAAAGCTTAGACCACTAATAATTTCTGGATCTATGAAGCAGAATATGTGCCTACATGTGACTTAAATAGAACTTGGTGCAGTATATGCACCAACTGCCAGCATATGAATGTGGGATGAGCCTTTTTCCCAACAAATACATTTCTCCAGGTCCTCAGAATTCACTGTGTGCACATATGTAATTAAAATTATCTTTGATTTGTCTGTGCCAAACATCTCAGTATCATCTTGTGTTTAAAATAGACATGATGTGTCCCTTTGGAGCTCATTGTGGGGCCTCTTCCAGCCATGGGTCCCTAAAGCAGACCTGAATAAGCACACTGCACACAAAGCAACTCGTTTTCTTGTTAGCATTCCAGAGGAGGAGCGTCTCTTCCCTCTCTCCTCCCCATTTATTCAGTTGTCTAATCTAAAGTACACAGTTCATATCATCCCAGAGAAGCATTTACCTCCCTCTCCATGCTTCAAAAGCATCTTAACATATGGCATTAGGTTCCACCACATGTATGTAGCACCTCCGAGGCTGTGCAGAAAGCATAAGAAGCTGTAAAGTTACCCAGGCTAGTTCTGAGCAAGCTGGCTAAGTACCAAGAGATACAAATTTGTGCAGCATAAGGCTTCTCCTCGGCTAATATATCTTGTTTTCATGACACAGTACAACCATAGCAATATAGATTTCAGGACCTAAGATAACTCATCTGCTTATAGCTTGGCTATTGCTACATTTTCTGTATCTCTGTTGAAGAAATCCCCAAATCTCTTTTGGATCTAAGTGAATTTTTCCAATAGAAAAAGGAGATTATGTTTCTTGTAGTGCTATGATATATGATACAATAAGCCATAAGCTAATGCATTACTAATCAATTGAACAGATATTATGAATGTTTTTCTTTCCGGAAGTGGTTTTCTTCAGAAACGTTTTTTACTGTTTAGACTTTGCAGACTTCAGTGCTGAGGATTTTGCACATTATGTACATTCATAATGTGGAAATTTAGTGCATGAGAGCAATCTAGTGAACTTGTAGTTTCTTTTAAACCCCAGCTAAGATTAACATTTAAATTAATTCTTATCTATCTTTCATTGCAACTACCGTGGCTAACATGATTTGAAAGAATTAGACAAAACTGTTTTAAAAAATAATTAACTTTGCAACAGGATACTTCACAGCATATGTGATTCTACACCTTGTATCACTCACTACTCAGCATTGTCTGAAGCTTTCTAATATTACTCAATTGCAATGTTAACCCACATGAATACCTCACTAATTGTTATTTAATGCATCCCCAAAACTGCTGCTCAACAACAAAATAACTGAGAAATCATAACATGTAAGCAATAAAACATTTGCTTTGATGAGCCAGAGGCAAAAATAAAATACTAACAGAGTGAAAACACAATGGTAGTAATGAGAGTACATCATAGTATCATCATAAAGGCCTTAAATATGACCTAAAAGAACAATGTATCTCTAAGAAAGTGAATGCCTGTAATACACATATCAGGAGCAAAAACTATTTGGGACAGTATTAGATGTGGTATTGACTATTGGGAAAACCTTATAGAAAAGGCAGAAATTACTTAGTCCTATATCCGATAGTGTATGGGGTAGTTTGTAGACTTATTTCTGCTTCATCTATCAGGCCAAAGCTGGACCTGCCCCAGCACCTCAATGTCTTTTCTTGTAGTTCAGAACTGAACACAGGGTTCGAGGTGTGGCCTCACCAGTGCTGTGCACGGGGGACAGTGCTGTTCAGTGGAGGGCACAGTTTAAAGGGCTCCCAAACCTGTTCCCGTGCCTACAGCAACACTTTCAGTGGCTGTATACATGTGTGTGCATGCTTCCCAAAACCTAACCCGCATTCAGGAATGCAAACACAGAACGGCAGCTGTTCAACAGGATGCAACGTAAGCTGACTGACTGCTCCGTAGAAGAAGAATTACATATGGATTTAGTTTTCATTTAAACAAAATGAAGAATCATATAATAATTCCTTGTTTTATCTTTATACTATAAGGGTAAAAACCTGATTTTTATCATGTCTGCTACACATGATAAAATGTAGAGAATAAACAGCTCAGCTTTCTAGTATATTTTAATTATGCATCAGAAAAATAATTTAACAAGGAAAACACCTTTCAATTCCATAATCTGACACCTACTTTGCACAATATTATTCAAAACAACTACAGTGTGATACAGTATGATTTTCAATGTACATATCTACATTAGGAGTGCATTCGGGTTACATCCTTAAATCACAAAATGTCACTAACAACCTGTTACCTATTAAGACATTTAAAAAGACCTTATAAGCAGACCTTTACAGGAGTGAAAAATATTCTAAGTCTCCTGTGGTCTATTTAACACTTCAAAAAGCTTTCACCTTACGCAATAATGGGCATAGCTCTTTGAAAATCATACTGTCCATTACTTTTCTACAGCATCTTTCATTCAAAAAATATTTGTATTCACATTTCTGGCAACTTCTTAAACAGAGGAGAGAAACCACAAGTACTGAAGCCATCTACAACAACTTCTGACTGTTATGAAAAATGCCATGGGATATTGCTGCTTTTTTAGAACAGGCAAGGCTTTGTTTTTAGTAATTTAACTCATATAAAAATTCCATAGTTAGTAAGACACCTGGAACTTCATGGCTCTACCTAAGATAGAAGTTCTCCTTCAAATATGAGTTGCAATTAGCAGTTCTCACTACATGCATAATTTGAAGGTTATGCTAACAGTAATGAGAATCTGCAAACATTTATACTAAATATACAATAGCACCGAGTACATTCACCAAGTGCAGCGGGTGGCAGCTTGCCACATGGATTAATGCCTCCAGATAAATGACTGTTTTACCTCAAACCATCAACAAAATGACATTACTGCAATGGTGCAATTAACAACCTGCCACTTCATTAATTGTTACAATGATATCTTCATGGATCAGCTTGAAAAATCGAGGGAACTTTAAATGTTTTGTTGTGGGTTTTTTTTTTTCCATTGGCTATTCAATAGGAGAGACAATGAATAGTGTGTTAATAACCCACTTGGTATTCTCTGATGTGGCCTTCTGTTCATTGTGTATGAGAGTTATGTTTGCTTTGTATGAACGATGTTTTGAGCTCAGGACAAAGTTGGAAACTTTATAAAAATAGAAATATTTTAAAAAGAGCATTTGATTCTGTCAGCATCTTTTGAAATTTGAACACAGAACTGATTTTCTACTGATAAAGAAACAAAGTGCCATAGGAGTCCAGAATCTGTCTCTAAAAACTGAGACCCCTAAGAGAAATGGTATCTCTGGTATCTCATAAACCCAACTATTTTAAGTCTAGTTATTGTAAAACTGCCACTGCAGAACATGGCCTGCAGGTACTCAAGTTTAGAGCCTACAATGTTTCTAGTGATCAGAATTTCACATGTGTTTAGTTAACAACCAAGATAAGAGTAAGACATGTGGTAGTGTAAGACAATAAGCATAACCTCTCCCCTCTTAAAGTGAGATTGGCATTATTTAGTGAACTGCTTTTTAAGATAATCTCCCAGGCTCTATTGGAAATTGTCACTAATAATTTTTTTTTTGTTATTTCCCTAATGTCACGTTTCTGCCTGGCATTGCTGAGCTTCTAGTATGAGCCCATGTCAGCTATTCAATAGATTGCAATCTTTCTGGCATTAATACTTGCCAGAAGAATTAGACTATAGCATATATTGGTTTTCAAATGAGATTATAAAGGGAGTGCTACAACAGTTCCTTATCTGTTGGTGGTGAAGCACAGTTTATTAGAAGGGATGACAACATGACACCAACACATGCAATTATTCTAACTAATACACAATCAGCTAACGGGTCTTCAGTTGAAACATCATTATACTCTTAAATCATCTCACACCTTTGCAGCATGGGAGTTTCATTACAGTTTAGAAGGTGCTGTCACATAATGGTTTTGCTCAAGAAGTAGCTGGTTGGAAGCAGAGTTCTTTTGTACTTAAACTAACACTACAAACTGAATGCAGAAAGTTACCGTGCCCTGATTGCAGGAACAATCAACATGCAAAAGAATTTGTCAGCCTTCATCCTAACCTAGGAAGTTGTGGTGGCACATCCTCCACTCCTTTCCAGGCTGCAGTGTGATCTGAGAAAATGCTCGCCCTTGAAAACACCACCTGGGCTCAGTTTTTTCTGAGCTTATCAAAAAACACTGTCTGCTCTCAGGAACTCCTAACAAGCTTCTGTTTTTGTCCTGACCAGCCTTGGAAAATATGTCTCTGGCCTGAATGGCATAACATTCCTATTCTCACACTTTCAAAGAAAGTGCCGACCCAAACTGTGGCCAGGAGGAAACATTGTTATGACTAAAGCCCACTCTCTTGCGACCCTATAAACAGCAGTCCAAAATGGGGCCCTTTGAGCTTTCCTGGCCCACAGTGGGCCCGTGACCAGCAATCTCCCTCTAAGTGGGATGCCTCTCAGAGCCAGCACACCCTCAGATTTGCTATACCTGGAGGATCGCCGAACCACGACGTGTCCTGAGCTGGTACCCTTACTCCTCAAGGCCCGATCCTTTGCCTGTCGGGAGATGCAAAAGCATCTGAAGTGAGTATTTTCACTGACCTCTGAGGGGAATTTTTCCACAGGTACCTTATCTTGAGCCGACTGTTTCTGTTTGCATGCATACCCTCTGTGCATATGCTATAGCAAGTCTGGAAGTTAAGTTATAGTTATAATTTAAGCTAAGTGCTGTTAAGTTTTATTTCTCTGTTAAGATTGTTCAAGGTTAAGATATAAATTAAGGTATAAGTTAAGTTGAAGTACTGTTAAGTTTAAGTGTTGTTAAGCTTTATGCCACATTCCCTTTCATCCTTGTTTACACTGTCTTTACACACAGACACACACACACCCCCCTAGGTAGTTTCAATCCATTTCTGTTTTGATTGCCTGGATTTTGTTTGGTTTTGTTGTTGCTTGCTTTCCCCTTGTTGTGCCTTAGTTGCCCTTTGTAAGTAGAGTGAATCTTGCCAACAATTCTGTTGTGCTTTGTAGTTTAATATTAAATCTGACTTTTGCTCATACCCTTGCTGGTGATTCTTTGAGTGATCTCAGGCACACTTGTTCGGGACAAAAGTGGCCAAGCAATTTGAGGAGTGTGAGAATAGAAAGTGGACTGTTGAAAGAGAAAACAGGTCCAAAACTTAAATAAGGTCTTCAGTGAAATTGTTCCTGAGATTCTTAATTGATCAGTTCATTGAGCATTGCCTCTCTGAGAACTGGACCAAGGAAAATCCATCTGACTCACCAGTGATTAATTTTTTGGTTTAAGAAATATACACAGATTAATGGGGTGTGCCTGATAATGGCATGTGGTTATTCAGGGTGTGAACAACCTCTAGGGTCTCTCAAAACAGGTGGCTTCAGGATTACTCTCCAGTGAAAAAGCAGAAAAGCAGAAAAAAAATCTTTATTGGAGAAGCACAGTGCAGATGAGAAGGGCATATACAGGGAGAAGCAAAATGTTATTAAAGTACAATAGCAGCACAATGCTACATACAGTATTACACTAGCTGTGAAGAATATTAACATCAAGTATTATGAATATTAACATCGAATGGTCAACTATATTAATTTTTTCCAGATATCTAATCTTAGAATTAGTCAAAAAAAGGACTTTTATACTTGAATGCAACGTTCTACTTTCTTCCTATTGATAAAAAAAGAAAGGTATAAATGCTTTGACGTTGGCAATTTTTCAACTTTTGTTAAGCACTGGGCAAAATATTACCTGTATAAAGAGTTGTACGTACTGTGCAATATCGTTTGGTCCCACGGCACAGCAGGAACGGCGCTCTGTGCTGACACAGGTACGCAGCGCGCTAGTATCCGATCTGCTGAGCAGTTACTGCATAGAAAAGCTGAGGTGCCGTCATGCTCAGCGAGCAAACGCAGATCAGGCTGAAACCGCTCCTGACCCCGGGAGCTCGTCACCCGTGACACGGTGGGGCTCAGCCGAGCCCGGGCGCGCTCGGCAGCGGGCACAGGGCGGCCCAGCCCCGATGGCCGGGCAGAACAGTTTGCCTGAGGGTGCCGGACCCCACCGCGAGGTCCGACCGCATCCCGGCCCCGGGCTCCGCGCCCGGCTCTCCCCACCTGTGGGGATTTCGCCTCGCGCCCTGGTGGCTGGAATGGGAAAGGGCTGAGCCCGAGGCGGCCGCCGGGACGCTTCGCTCAGGGAGAGGAAAATTCCAACCGAGAGGAGCGGCCCTGCCCCCGCTGGCCGCTGACAGCCCGCGGCCGGGGCCGAGCGGAGCCCCGAGTCCGGCCGCAGCTGGAGGGACAGCCGGGTGTGTGGGGGCGGGAGGGAGGCGCTGGGACGGGAACAGGGAGTCTCTGTGTCTCGGCGCGTGCTGGAGCGGGGAAGGTTCCGCGTTTCAAGTTTCTCGCCGCCAAGTTCGGTTTTGGGTTTTTCGGTTTTTGTTTTTGGTGGTTTTTTTTTTTCGCTTCTGTGTTTTTTTTCCCCCCCGCCCAAGGTGTGGTTCCACGAGCGGCAGGAGCCTGGCGCAGCCCGCTGCCGCCGCCCCGGGCAGCCGCCCAGTGTCCGCGCTGTAAACAGCGGGGAATGCCCGGGCTCGGGGGCGAGGCGGCGCCGGGGGCTACGGAGCGGGGCCGCCCTCCTCAGCCCGCCCCGAGCAGGTGAGGCGGGGAGCCGAGGTTGTGCGGGCGGGTCCCCGGCTTGCGCCCGCCCTGCGCTCTCTTGGCCGCCGGCATGGACGGCCGCACTCGGCCGGCGGCCGCCCCGCCACCCTCCGGGTAAGCACAGCTCAGGGCGCGGGCGGGAGCACGGCCGCCCCCGGCTCCGGAGGGACAGCCGGCGGGAGCCAAGGCCGTGCGCGGGGCTGGGTGAGGTGAGGTGAGAGCGAGGGGGCAGCTCGGGTCGGGGAGGCCGGTACCGTGCGCGTCCGGCTGTGAGGTGCGGCGCTTGGGAGGCAGCCAGCGGCGAGAGGCGGCTCCCCAGCCCAGGCGGGGGTGCTGCCCGTGCCCCTTCCCGGGGCTCCCGCGGCGGGGGCGAGGCGGA
>VZTE01001195.1:889629-979810 GCA_013397775.1 Eulacestoma nigropectus
AGTTAAACAAGAATATTCAAGGAAATGAGACCGTCAGTAGGGTAGCAATGGAAGCTTTCTGTTACTGTTGCCCCGAAACCTTTTATATGTAAGTGTCAAAGTAATTTGAAGGGCATTAGGGAAGAATATGGTGTGTGGAGTTTGGTTTGTGTTTTTTTTGTCATTCACTAGATTGCCATTTGTTTAAGTATCATTGTATTACTCTTGACTTTTGTAAAACCTAAATCAGTCCTTCTGTACTGTCAAACTAGACTGACAAAACAACTGGTTGTAATATTGCAGGTATAGGATACTCTACTGAGCTGGCTATTGTTTGACTGTTCTTGTGACAGCAATGTTGAAAGCTCTTTTTACGTGGGAGGAATAATGCTTTGTCTCTGATCTAGTAAAAAAAACGGAGCCAAAGTATCTGTTAGTAACAAAGTTGAAAAAACAAATGTTTACAACTTGTCATGCTGGGTTGTAACTCTTTGAGGCAAAGCTGAAATACTTCTTTCCTTACTAGTAGCTATGGACTTAAACATTCTGTCTTTCTCATTAAAAATTAATGTTGTGCAGAATAAAATGTAACCGTTCTGGCTTTGAGAGCATAGAAGTTATTTGCATGGCTGGATGGGTTTTTAACTTCTTTAGTTAGCAAGACAAACAAGGTGTGTGTTAGTTGATGACAATAGTGTAGTACGTGGAATTTCTAGAGGTGGACTTTCTGATGATTTTCAGGCATGTCTGTAAAATCAGACATTCAACTCATGCCAGAAAATTGGGCTTTAATTTTTTAATTTTTAAAACAAAATTAAGTTTAGAATCTTTAATTCCACCTGAATCAGGTACCATTATATGTTGAAAATTGTTCTTAGGTTCCCAGCTTTCATTTCTGTAGAGTTACTGCTTTTTCCATTTACTCTCCGAAGTCTCCAGACACAAACCCTTCTGTATCCTCTGCTGGTCTCTGATTCATGGTCTCTTCCCTGCAATTTTGATCCTCTCCTTCCACCCACATTACAGATCAGCCTCACTAATTCCATCCTTGGCACCCTCCTTGAGCTATATTTACTTCATTCAGTTTTTAAAGTACTCAGTGCTTGGAGAAAGTTTCTTTTTGCTGAATCTTCAATAAGTTTGTAAGTCTACAGCTACTAGTAAAGAAAGATGTACTTAATTGTTGCTTGAAGGGGTAAGAACCCAGCAAGTTGAGTGGATCTTTTAGGGTTCTGGCTTTGAGCTTTGTTTTAAATCTTCAGATTTAGAAAGAGCCTGGCCCTTCAGCTTGGTCCTTCCATATGGTTGTTTTTTTTTTTTTTTTCCCCTGTATCCCATTCTGCCTGTATCTAATTCCTCTTCCCCAACTTCACTCTGAAACTATAAATTCTTCTTTTTACAAATGCGCTTTTGTGTTTAAATATTGTGTATTCTGTTTTACCTAGCTCAGTGCATCTTATTCCCTTATACTTACATGGACGTGGAGAATATTTTCACTACACTGTTGAAGGGGAGAAGGGTTTCCCAGGCCCTTTTATGCGGCGCTTTAAAAGGAGGTCATTGACTGTCTTTGCAGTTGCTGATCTCATCTGCTTGCTTGTCTGTAGTTGAGTAATGCCTTGGACATTGCAGGACTTGAAGCTGAGGTCTTAAGGCAGGTAGTGATAGCTAGAGACATGAAATAGGATGGGTTTTTTTCTTTATTCAAGTAAGTCAGAGTTTACCTATGACTTTGTTGGGCCAGTAGCAGTAATTTTATTAATGTATTATATTCTGTCCTTTCTCAGAAGTAGAGATACATATTTATAATTTAACATCTGCATGATAGGTTATCAGGACATTTGTCGTAGAAATGAGTGGGTCAGATGTGTCTTTACTCCTTCAGCTTCTTAATGCTTCTCTCTTGTTTCCTGATGGTTGATTGGGGTTTGTTTGGGAGTAGGGAGAGGGATCTGGTTTTCTGCCAAGTGATATGTGCAGGTATCAGTGGATTTTGGAATCTAGATAATTTTTGTGGTTTGTTTTGATGGTTCTTTTGCAGTGCAGGGCACAAAATCCCCCTCATAGGTGTTGTTGAGATATTCTCAATACACCAGGCATTGCTTCTTCACTTTTGTAGAAAAGCAAGGCTAAAATGTAGAAGATAGGGAAAACCAAAGCATTTTATAAGCACTTCTTCAGAGCTGGTTATCAATACTGAGGGGTATGAGAGAGAATCTGAAGAGGCTTATTTTGGAAAAGTAATAAGGATCTGGCATCACTGTCTGAGCTGTTGGAATCTCTGTCTTATTTCTAAGCATCTTTCTTTGGCTGTTCTCATATTTCCACTGCCCAAACATTCTTACAAACTTTCCAGTCTTCCTCCCAAAATACACTGCTATAATGCGTCTTTATCCATAAGTCTTAAGTTAATAAAGGAGGAGACAAATGCAATGAATTGTAAATGTTAAATTTGCAATTAAACCTTAAAAGTATACAGTGATTTATTAAAAAAAAAAAATGGGGGTTTGGTACTATGATAGTTTTAGAAATATTCAAACAAATTGATCGGTTCTTTTTTTTTTTCTGATGATGTTCTTTAAGATACTGCTTATAGGCTCCTGTTGTTTGGTTTTCTTCCTGCTTTTACTTACCCTTAAATTTTCCTGGATTTTGTTGTTATAATATGTAAAGCCTGCCAGCTAACAGTTTTACAGGAATTTTTTTTTTTTTTGAAGACTGCTTGCCAGTACTTAATCCAGAATAAGATTTTATGTTAAAATTGAGACTGATTGGAAATAATGACACAAATGCTGAGATTTCATCCTGTACTCTGTCAAGCAGTGTTTCATATGTGTTGAGTGTAGATGGAGTCTTTGAAATTACTTGGCACCCTGACTGAGTGGTCTTGTGGAAAGATCTCTGTAGTGCTGGTCACCACTCTGCCCCTCTGCATAAGAGGCAGCTGTCCTGCACATTTCCCGAATGAAATCTCTGTATTTTCTGACAGACTGATGCTGTCTCTTCCTACTTGCAGTGTGGAGATGGACAGTAGGAAATGACATGTCCAGTGAATAGTTTATTTTATAAAAATGTTTGTCAGAGCCACTTTGAAGAGCTTCAAGAACTTAAGGTAGAAATGCCCTTGCAAAATTCTACCCTGGTTAATTGAGAAGTGTGCAATTAATTTGCCGATAACATACTCTCAGAAAGGAAAAATGGTTGAGTATGTAAAGGGTTCTTCTGTTACAGGAAAACAAAAGCTCCAAGTTTAGAAGTATTTTATAATGTTTTATCTTTCATTTAAAAATAATTTCAAAAGCCTAATGAGATCTGGAAAACTGTCTACACTTATTGGCCTTTCCCACATCCTGTCACATCATAGTTCACGTCTCAGTCATACACTGACTGTTTCCTTGAGTCAGTTTGTGGTATCATGTGAAAAAATGCTCAACATGGTCGAAAGATCTCCTGTCTTGTCTGCAAAAGACCATGTGATCCTTTATCAAAGACACAAGGGCATAGCTAAACATGGCATAGCATTGGTTGAAATTGTAAACAGTCATTTTAATGAGTAAACTCATTAAAAAACTTATGAGATCTGATGATAAAATGAGATCCATCAAAAAATGTGAGTCACATTTTCGAACTGACGTAGGTATAGCAGTGTTATGTACCGTTGTGTTTACCAGTGACTTTGATTAACAAATATTTTCACTTCAATATATAAGTGACAGTGAGAAAGAATTGGCTTGGTGACTTTATGAGAAAGGCTGATTCCTTCAAAGGTCTGACACTAGACGTGGAGGTTAATTCTTCCTCTTCCTCCCATTTTTTTTGTTTGTTTGGGTTTTGATAGTCATTGAATAATTAACAGAGGTTGCATACCTCTCTCCCTCCCTTGCGGACTCTCTAGGTAGAAGGAAGTTTGTGTGTCTTGTTCTAAATTGAGTAGGTTTGCTGCTACTGTTGAGCTGGTGGATTCAGTTTGTTGCAACTTCATGTCCTTTTCTTCAGTCAGAAGAAGCCAGTGATAGGTTGCTGGTAATCAAATCATGGAAATCTGGCATAGTTCCTTTTTCTGTTTTTAATATTAGACAAGGCTTTTGTTTCTTTGTCTGTGTTCACCTTAGGATATTGTAGTTTTGGGATGTTTTTGAAGTGTCAGCTTTGAATTTCTGTATCCAAAGAGAGCCTTTCTGCTTTAAGCTAACAGCATTATGCTAGTGACTTTATATTCATGTAATAAAAATTTCAAAAATTCTGTTCCTTGTCATTTTATGTGTGTCAAAAGAACAGTGGGATGGCCATTACCCACAATTTCAGTATCTTCTCTGATATGAAACCAGAGTTCTTTCCAGGGATTTCGTCCTTTGGGAGGCATTCAAAACCCAACCCATACTTACTGGGAGAGAGAAAATGTGGTACTTGGGGGCGGTCGATGCACTTTAAGTTACTGACACTTCAAGTTTTACTTGGCAGGGTGAGGATGAACTTTTGTGAAGTTCACAGGTTTGCAGCTGAGTTTTAGTGATTCCTTGTTTAAGTCTTGTTCTGCTTCTATGATCTGTATAGATAGCTGCTCATGAACTTGTTTTCCACATTGACTGCTCTGGTTTTCCACTTGTTAACTTCAGTTTTATGACAACATTCTGTAAAGCACTGATCTGCTGCAGTTAAGTGTGGGGAAATCATGACAAATTTTGGAGATTTTAGCAAATGAACTATCTGCAGCTTGTCCCACCTAGCTCCTGCCACTTAGGACACTCTGGTCGAAGTGATGTTCTAATCTGCATCCTTGTTGCTTTGGCTTCTTCTGCTGTACAGTGTTGGCAGTAATTTTGCCTGTTCTTGGCGCGTACCACAGGCTGTTTTCTGGCCAGACAAATCCAAGGTTATCTATTGCTCTTGAATCAGGGTCATTAACTTCTAAATAAGAAGTTTGCCCTATATTGATATTAGTAATTGCCTTTTTGTTTCCAATGAGATTATGCTGACACGCAGTTTACCACTTTCTTGAGGATAAATGGATAAAAAAAGTGGATGTCTTATAGATGTAGCTAGCAAAAGTTTCCTCATTTTGTAAGTTTTTAGTGATTTAATGTATTCAATAAGCAACAATTTCTTCTAATACTTTTGAACAAATAAAGTGGTTAAGAGTTAAGCACTCTTGGTCTTTCTATTTCTAAAGTGTGACAACATGTGAATGGCATGTTCATGAGTTACTGCATGGTTACAGAGTATGAGCATGTAAATCATTCAAAATGCTATTTGGCTGGTTACTTTCATGGGTAAGAATGTGGCAAATACTGCATTTCTGACAGGATTTCGACTTGTGATAATACAGGATACAGAATTATTAAATAATCTGTGTTGTGTCTGATCAAATGCTTTAGACATATATTCTTTTAGACATTTTACAGAGATTTGATGTTATATTCCGGGAAAAGTTCTAAATCCAGGGAGAACTTAAAGAGATGGTTTCAGATATCAGGAATTTGTGTGTTTTACAGGCTTTAGGAGATCTGGCAGCTTAGATATTTTTATCCTTTCCTTTGAAGTCCAGGAAGTAAGAAAACCCTTTTTGTCTGAATTTTCTTGGGTGGTTTCTTACATGACTTCCTGGGTGGGAGAAGTGTGTTACTTTATTTAGTTAACATTTATAAACTTAAGTCACATTGTGCCAAAACTCACAGTAAACATCTATGTGCTCTGTAGATCAGATAGGTACTATGTAAGAATTTTCCTAAGGAAAGAACCAGGAAGATAAAATGCTGCTATTGAAGGGTGCTGTTTCTTATAATGACAAGGCACTCAGTTACGGAGACTCGTAAATGAAATCTGTAGACAAAATGCCCAGCTGTACTGTAAGATGAAAACAGGATGTTGGTTGTATTGCTGCAGGACTGCTGTATAAATCAAAGGATATGCTGTTATTGCTGTTTAAGGAAGCTGTACTCCCTTGGACTAGTTCTGTATATAAAAGAATGGTAATTGCTGTGCTTATCAAGGACTGGCAGTTCTCCTTTTCCAATTGTGACCTGGTGAATCCACCTCTAGCTCATGCCTTAAAGCCTTGCCAGTTATTTTGATTCCCTATTCAATAGGACAAACAGAATGGAGTTATTTTTATCTCTTTATGATTGCTTAGAGCAAGTAGAAAACCCCTTTGCTATATTTAAGTCAAAGGTGATTTTACTGAGGAGGATGTGAAATATTTCCCCAGTGCCTGTTAAACCCTGTTGGTTCAAGCTGTATCCAGTCAGCCATGACATCTGGAAATGGCCAGGTGGCTTTCTCCCCGTGCCAGTGTCCTTGCTGGGTTTTTTTGCGTTTGCTTATAGTCTCTTTAAATTTTTGTTTGATAGCCTAAGCCATTTTTGGTTTGTTCTCATATTCTCTTGTAAAGGACTTCTTTGAGCTGTTTGTACTGTTCTACTGTTTCTTAATGCCAACTAGAATGGTGTTGCCTTTGTTTTTAAAATTAATTTAATAGTTTTTATGCTTCTAAGCACTACATCCACGTATACTTTCTCTCCTCAAGAAGAAGGTATGCCAAAATACTTTTCTGCTTTTGATTTCCACCAGTTTATTTTTGTCTTCAGGGAAATCATAGAATTATTTGGCTTGGAAGAGACCTTTGAAGATCTTCTAGTGCAACCCCCATGGTAGATCTGTAGGGCACTGTCAGATGGCTTAGATCGTTATTTAGGAAAGTTTTTCTTAGGCAGAATTAGCTGAATCTGCAACAACAATAAGTACCTGGAAAAAGGTTGAATTGGTATTCCTGTAATATACATATGTCTTTATAGAAATTTTTTGGGGTAAGTCCTCAAAGCCAGAACTATTTTGATTTGAGTGATTTTAGCATAACAGTTTACACTGCTTAGTAGAGTGTTGTCATCCTCCTAGCGTTTGTACTCGAGTGCAGAGTTAGCCTCCCTGCAGTCAGAATCCTGACCGTGAATCAGATGGGAAACCATGCTGCTGATGGAAGCAGAGGAACAGAGAAAGAAAGGGAAAAGGCAGCAATGGTGAGTCAGTTGTGCAGTACTGTAAGGGAAAGCACATACAATTCATTCCTGAAAGAATCTTCACATGGCACAAACTTAATATTGTTTTAATATCAATTATGCTTTATACTGAAAAATAAATCCGTCTTTCAAATGCATAGTTTTCATAAAGTTTGATACTCATGATGACTATTCCATTATTTACCATCACTTATCTACATTTCACTGAAGTTCTGTGAGGGAAGGATGTTGCAGGAACTTTGCAGGCTTATGTAGGCAGCTGTGTTTAGGCTCTCAAGGTACCTATTGGTATCTCCTTCTCATAATTTCTGATTCCTTACGGTACCCATTTTTCATTTTGGTACCATATGGTACCCATTTTATCAGAGATGTTGATAAAGTAACTTTATATTTAAAGCTAGGATTTGACTGTATTCCAATAACAAGTAATGGATGTGTTTTGGAAGAAGTAAGACCTCTCTAATCTACTTCTTTCTGCTTTTTCACAGGGGTGGAATAGAAGGAAGAAGTCTCAAAATCTTGAAAATGTTTCATTTCTTTACTAAGCAGTTGTAGGAACTAATCAGGCGTGGAGTCTTTTTTTGAAACACGAGGAGTTTCTGTAGTACAGATCAAGTTATACTGGATGTACTTGGGAGGATACGACATTACATATAGAGATAAAAAAGTTCTGTGAAGGGGAACCTTTTCTGGGGCCAGAAACTAATTTTTGAAAACATATTTGTCAGTTATCAGATGTCCTAGTGTCTGTAGCAGTGGTATATTAAATCAGGATAAGGGTTTAGGGTTGGACAGTGATTTTGGAAAATGCACATAATATCTAAGTAGTCATGCTCTCTGGTTATTAAAGATAAATTTTAAATTCTAGCTGTTCATATAGATGCATGGTTCTTTAACAGGCCAGAAGCATGGTTATCAGGAGACATGCTGTGGAATTACCCTGGTGTGACCTTGTAACTGATGGATTTGAAAAGCATTAAGCATTATTTGAACTGGTTCAGTACTCTGAAGGCCTCTTAATTGTACTGCCAGTATTCTTTTTCTTAAAACTTCTAATGAAGGGGGATGTATTCTGGAGTGCTTGTCTCAGTTACACACTCACACAGGCGGTTCTCACTTTGCACTTGTATTGTACCTTAAAATAATTGTGATTTGTTTGCTTGTTTGGTTTATTTTAACTTCGAGCAAGTGCTGCAACTTTTCATCCACAAAGCAAATAGCTGTTGCTTTTGATTAGGAAATTTTAAACCTTGGCAAGTACGTAAATTCCTCAGCAGGGCACTGGTTTTGAAGAGCTACTTATGTTCCAGGATGAAAACTTTTGAACAAATTGTTTTAGAACATGTGAGTTTTATTTTTTTTTAAACTTTTTTCCTGCTTCTGTACTACATTATCTGCACTGATTTGCTCCTTTCCTCCAGGAAACACATTTGCATTAAAGATCCGGTCTTCTGTTTATTTAGTTCCTGCTGCTTATTGCTTCCATGGGGTCCTCTTTGACCTTACAATTAACAGAAAAATAACTGATATCCTGGGAATTTAATCAAGAAGAAATTAACTATGAGGAGCCGATAAATTCTGATGGATTCTTTCACTGACCAAACTTCTGTTTTGTCATGCTAAGATCCTCAGTGGTAAAAATAAATACAAAGATTAAAAAAACTCATAGGGAGCATGTTTTTCATAGAACCTCTGATGCTTCACTTAAGGCTTTAAACTACAAGAGTGAGAGAGATCACCAGTTCCTATTGTTAAGTGTTGACTTTGTCATCAGAAAAAGGTCAGTATTTTCTGGAAGGTACTCTAACCTGACCTGAATCAGTTTTTATTGTTCTGAGCAGTTTTGACTAACTGACTTCTAGGTAGAATCGTTGCATTGCACCGTTACCTTTCATAGTCCCAGCTGATACACCCCAACTTCTATTTTAATTTGGTCAGCTGAGGTAAGGACTCCTGCTGCAGTTAGTGCAATACTGAAATAATAGTAAGTATAAGAGATTATTCCTTTTGCTTTTAAGCTTGATTATATACAGCAAATCCAGTGAAATAACAGTGAGAGCTCTGCCTTGTTGGTTTATTTAAATTGTATTATGTTATTATAATTATGTTGGAAATAAACAAGACTGGTGAGAGATAAAACTGCCATATCAAAGAATTGAAAGGGTTGACCACAATGTTGTCTGCTTAATGTCACTTTAAATGTCTAGGCTTGCTAATTTAGTCTGATTTGAACATAACAGTGTCATGTTTGGAGACACAGGATGCCAAGAAAGGAAGCAGATGATTTGCATCCCTTAAGCTTCTATAAGTGGGAGTTTCAGATTTGAATTTGGCAATAAAATATTGAGATTTTTCAGAAAGAGCTACATGAGGAAAGAGGGTGGAGTACCAAGGCCTGCAGCTGGATGCTTTGGCAACTAAGCTTGTATGTACCTTTGCCAAAATAGAAGGGACGATTACTTTCATCTTTTTATTATTTTAAAAAAATTAAAAGAATATGAACAGGAGTGGACAACCTGAAAAGGCAGTTTCATCCCTCCAGTGGAGAAGGTAAGAACATGGCAATGTTAAGTTTATGGTGATGATCTTAAGGGTTTTCTCCAGCCTAAATTATTCTATGCTTCTGTTGTTTCCTTCACCCAGTCACTTAGTTGCATCACTTAACATAAATTATGATGAAATTATGCTGTCATGTAATTGTAAAAAGATAGAGAGATGATAGCTTGGCCTAGCTGTAAAATTTGTCTTGCAGTTTTCTCAGAAGCTTTTGTCATTGTTTGATTCTTTGCTTGATGATTCTTTGCTTTTGACAGTCACCTGGTATCCTTATTAGCCACCTCTGATACCAGAAAGCTAATGATATGGGATATTTTTAAAGGCTGTTGGGTTATACGTGCAGTCTGAAAAAATGTTTCACACGGTCTGCAATGTTACCATGGCAGAAGTATCCTCCATTCAACCCTGTTTCACATCAGCAAATATGCAGAAAATGGAATTATGAGAATATAAATGATGGTGAGCTTGAGAAACCATGTGTCCTTATGCACAGAAATAGTGTTTTATGAACATCCATTTTTTAGCCAGTATAGGGGTTTTTTGTTTAGCAAAGAGATTCAGCCAGGCTGCTGGTGAGTATTTAGAAGGTGTGGTCTTGTGATTCGTATCGTGATTAGCAGTGGGACCCAGTGAGGTTGTATAGCCAATGGCTCGTCCTTGGATCCAGAACAGGGTGAGAGTTTGGTGGACCTTACGAAGAGGCATCCAGAATCACTCAGTTTCCTCTGTCTTTACCTGCTGTAACTCCTAATTTGACAGGTGGATTCTGGTATCTCTCACCAGCAAGTCACAGCTTGTTTGAGCCTCTTTACATAAATGAAGTGACAAATAAAGCTGTATCCTATTTTTCTGCTCCCTGTCAATATGTCTGAGTCAGTAGTAGACCAGCTTTGTCCAAAAAACTTATTTTGTGGAGATGCCTTGAGGTAGCCACCTAAAACACGGAGGCTAGACAAAAATAAGAGAATAAAGGTAGGTATTTATTTGGAGGGCCTTCAAAGGTACACCCTGGGCAGTCAAAAGGCTACACCCAAGATGGACACTGGGTCACGGGTTCTTCACACTTTTATAAGTTTGGTCCATTTGCATATCAGGGTTAATTCTCTAATTATAGCCTCAGTTAATGATGTAATTACCCCAAGTTTGTCCCCCCCCTCTAGGCTTTAGTTTACACATTTTGAGGCCTGATGTCCTTGAAGAGCAAACCTAGAGAGTCTTTGTTGTGTCTAACCAGCATGAGAGAACAGTAGTTAACAGGCCACATGAAACTTTAGAGTTACACACTAGGCAGTACAGGATTTGAAAAATACAGAATTTAAAACGTGAGGTATCAGTGGCTGTCCCAGAACTTTCAGCACAGAACCACTTATATTTTATGGTAGTGGCAGTAACATGATTACATCAATTTTCCATTCACCTTCACTTCTCTGTCCTACTGATATTGTTAAAGAAGTCTTCGAGACTTCTGAGTAGAAACTGGGATGAGAGTCCCATAGTGTGATGGGGCTTCTGCATCATGGATTTTGGACTCCGGGGAGTGATAGGATAGTAGTCACCCATCTTAAGTTTTTAATTTGGCAGATTTTGTGCTCATAAGATTGTTTCAGTGATCAGTACAAAACTAGATTTGCATGTGTGTTTAGCTTATGCTAAACACGTCATACTAGCATGCTGTGAAGCATACCATACTAGCAATACAGATATTTTTGTCTCTTCTGGAATTTTTTTTTTTGATCATGTAGTACTTGGTTGTTCGTTTAAAAAAACCTATTTGTGTTCTAAAAAGAAATTACACACACGCAGCTGTGTAGCCAAGTGACCTAGGGAAAATGAGTTCCCATGATCTATGTGTATGTGCAAGTGATGGGGATCAGAACTTGTTCTTTGTCCAATAGTTCAGTTGTGCCTGGCCTCAAGGGAACATGCAGCCATGCTCCTCGTGCTGTTAACTTTCCATGGGAATGTAAGAATGTACCTCACAGTGCTGGCTAGGAATAGTTGTGTGCAGGGTTTTGTTTGGCTTCTTAAAATTTTTTATATCTAAATTCCTGTGGATTGTGCAGAAATTTGGACTAAATATTGATTGCACTTTTGAGGAAGAGTGTTAAATTGTGTGATACTGCAGTTGTTAAGAATTGGACTTAAATGTTTTGCGTTACAGTGACGAGCTATACAGCCATTTCTTTTCTGTCCTTTATGTTCTTGAACAAATACTTCTGTTCAAGGGTATTTGAGAAATGAAGGGAAGTATTTAGTCATCTGCATAAATAAATATTAAGTTCTCAGATACCAAAGATGTGAAAACATAGATTATATTTGTTTGTTTTGGTTTTTTGTTCCACATTGGGTGAGACAGGGCTAGGATTGGTAGAATCCTTTCTTTGGTATATGATTTTATGAGTCAAAATTTGGCTATTTGATTTTTATTTTTTTTTTCTCTTGGTGGGATTGTATGTCTCTAATCTAGAACTGAAAATTCTGTAATGGCATATCATAGACCAATTGCTGTTCCAGTTACTAATGTCCTACTATGAAAGCTTAATGCATTGGCTAGTTTCTGCTGTCCAGAGACATTATTCCAAAGCTGTGAAAAATATGTGCAAATTAACTATGAGCACTAATATGCCTTAAATAAGGAAATTAAAGAGCAGAAGTAAACATAATTCAAATGGAAGACATGCTATTTACTTCCATACATCTTAGACACAGCTTCCTCGAAGTCCATGCTTTTAAGGATATGGCCTTCATGAACAATGTAGCTACTTCCCAAATTTGTCCACTTTCATTTAGCTTTCTATTAATAATGGCATGGGTGTCAGTAGAGGTGGACAGAGAAGCATATTAGGAAGCTTATTGGAAGCCTATTAGATTGCATCCAGTGTGTCCATTTTTTGCTTAAATAGTTACTTTATTTAGAATTAGTGGAGTTCACTTCCATTAGTTGCATTCAGCACATGACCTTGCAGTGTTATATGTAAACAGTATCATAGCTGATGTTAAACTGATGAACTGGGGAGTTCTTGTATGAAGTGTTGGAAGTGTAGTTACTCAGTGTCTACAAACCAACAATTCAGTAGAAGCCCTTGCTCTCTCATTCCAAGCAGAGGAAATAATAGACAAATCTTTATAGTAGTAAGAATTTTCCTTTGAGTTTTGTGCTTGGCTGGTGGTTTGCTTTGGTTTTTTGGTGTTTTTTGAGAGGGAAGGGCCTTAATTACTTTTTTATTATATACATGTTTTTTAAGCAATATTGACACCAGGCACTGATGTTTTGGTACTAAAATTAATTTATTTTTCCAGGCCGCTAACTTTTTAATTTAGTCTTTGTCAGGCATATGTTCTGAAACCCTTTATTAGAGTGCTTTAGTATGAGTCCACAAAGTAGGCAAATATGTGCTCAAATCAAATTGGTATAGCTTTGGCAATTAATGCTATTACATAATCTGCCTTATCTAATGTTAAAGTCACAGCTATATTGGCATATTTCTTTGCCCATATATTAATGTTATGCTATCTAATAGCAAAATAATCTCTATATACAAACAGTTTTAAAAATACAAGGAGCAATCTTGTAGCAGAAAGAATGGCTTATAGTTACTTGGCAGTTGGAATAATTGCCAGTCCACTCTTAAACCGAGGGAATAAAATAAAACTTTCTGTTTTTTAGAATTCTTGCCCTCTGGAGTAAGAAAAATGATAGCAGATGAATTGGTGTTCTAATTGATATTATGTTGTAACTGAACTAAACCACAACTTTCTGTTTATTTTCATTTGTTACTGATCGTACTTTCAAACTGAAAACTTAAATTGATCTAGGACTTCAGCAACTAAAATGGTTGTGCGTAGTCATATAGTGTCTGTTAGTTCAGAATCTAGTGAAATATCAAATTTATATCTTGAAGGGACTTTTTGTTTTATAGAGTAGAAAGTAGCTTGTAATCCTGGATGACCTCCAATTCTCCTTTGAAAATCAGTTCTTCACTAAATGAACAGGAATGGCACTTTTTGCAAATGTTTTTGCTTTAACTCAAATGGCACGGATTTGAAATTTGGGAGAGAAGAAGCCAACAAAGCAGATTAAATAGACTCCTAAGTTTAGCTTTGAAATACTGGTGTACTAAGTCATCTACTTTGGATGAAATTAGGTATGAGTGTTTTATATATGAGATGGAAAGTGTTTTAAAAGCATATGATAGTATTGAATGCTGTGTTAAGACTTTTTCATATAATTCTTTTAAAGTTAATACTGTCCTTTCTTTCAGAGAAAGAGAGATCTGTTTGAGATTTTGCCATCTCAACATTAATAAAAAGTCATGGTATGAAGAAAATTCTTTAGCTCTTGTATGAAAGTGCACATGCTTTGGGAAGATTTTTTCTTAAATTGTTTCAGAATGAACCGACAACTCCAAAATAGGTATCACTTCCTAGCCTATCTTTACAATAGCATTCTTGTGTTAATTCTCTTAAATACCATTTTATGAATTTATAAAATACCCTGACAATTCTGCCTCTTTTATGATGTGATTTATATTCTAGGTGTATTTGTTGCTGGAAGAGACAATGTTTGAAGAAAAACTACTGAACCACTCTCCTGTGTTATACAGACGGGATTAGATATGGTCTGATTTGTCTGGAAAAGAATAAACAGCCAAGTAGTTTCAAAATACAGCACTTGCAGTGCCACCCTGTGGCTTTATTTTTTCACGGCTTCTCTTAAAGCAACCAGTTTCTGTTGCCTCATCCCCAGTGGGAAAGTTACTTGTGAACTTATAAAATATCTCTGCTCCTAGCTGCAGACCTGGTCTAACCAGGATAGTACAGCACTTTTTTTTGGCCTATCTTTAGCATTATTTGTCCTTGCTGAAACCTGCTTAGCCAAAGAACCAGAAAGAGAATTTCTGAGCAATACCAGTTCAATCACCTAGTGCATCAAATCACTAAGCGATGCCTGCTTTGGTCATTGAAAAGGAAAGATCACACTGGAGCTGGAAAGCAAAATGTGTCACTTCTCAGCCATAACTTTAAGTACTATAATGATAACATCAGTTCCAGCAATGTTACATATGCAAATATTTTATTTCCAGGTAGTCAGTTTTCTAGGCAGATGGTTTAACTTTAAAATTAGATTGCCTAGGTAGACACAACATTGCTTATGGAGGTAGTTGATTTTATTTTGTATTCAAGATGTCTGCATTTTTGTTGACTTAAGCTGAAGGATATCAGAGAGACTTTGTTTTTAAAAGCAGCATTATGCTTTGAAGTAGTAGTGCTTTGCCTTGCACCATTTTACAGAGTTGCTCAAATTTTGGTGGGATAAGTACCTGAATGTTTAAGGCTGGTTTTCATATATAGGAATTAATATAATGTGGAAGACATTTCACACCAAGCAAACACATAGGAAGGAACTTTTCAGCACTGCACCTGCTTGGCATGTCTTGGAGAGGAGAACCTTGCCTTCCTCACAGCTAGTTCAGGTTTAGTAACATCTCTGAATGAAAGGCAGAGGTTTACCTGTCTGTATTTTCTTACTGTCATTCTGGCCGGGAGCAACAGGAGAGCCCCTTGTGCCCAGGTGGAGCAGTAACATCCGTGCTCGGGGGGCCTCAGCAGCAGTTCCCTGGGCTCAGCGCCTCGGCCCACCACCCCTAGGCCTGCCGCTCCCTGGGCCCTCATGTTTAGATACATATTTGAGTCGGTGCTTTTAGTGTTGTAAGAGTTTTTACTGTAGCACTTTGAACATGCTTTCAGTATTTTCTTGCTGCAAAAGTATTTATTTTAACGAAAGACACTTGCCACGCATGCCCTGCTGTTGGCCCACGGCACTGCCTGGGTTTCTCTGCCTGCCCCAGAGCCGCTCACGCTGTGCGGAGGCAGAGCGAGTGACTAAGGGGACAAATCAAGTCTGGGCTAGCAAAGCCTCGGCGTGCCTTACTGAGACATCTCTGGGCTTCAGCGTCTTCATTGAGGGCTTCTTATTTTTCGGTAATAGGAACGAAAAATGTGAGAGTATAGTAAGTATCAAGCTGTATACTTAATGTGTTTAGGTTTTCTCTGATAAGCAGGTGCTTACATTTACATTTGTCTCCTAATTACAAAAATTATACTTGGTCTTTTCTGGAAAGTGGATGTTTCTTTTTCCAAATTAATATATTTTGCGTGTAAATTGTAAGTAGAGTTGTATGAATGTGGTGTCTGAGTTCCTGCAGAATCTTAAAACCAGCAGTGGAAATATCTGATACTACAGTCCATATTTGTAGTTGTACTGTTTGTTGGAAAGTTTTGTAGTAAAGTTGGAAAGTCTTAAATAGTGGGAAATAAAAATGCAGTTTTCTTTTTCCAGTGTTGGCAGGATGATTCCATTCTTTGTCAAGAAGGGTTGTGCTTTTTTTGTTAATTGTTTTTATTATAAATGCAATGTGTCTCTAAGCAAAATGATGAACAAAAAGCTTCAAAAGAAAGTTAAAAACTGTACTTTATTTTTGTGAAACAGTTTTGAGTGCTATAATTTAACTTGCAGTTAAATACACGTTTTACTAAGTCTGGATTTTCATGTAGGAACAACCAAACGTAGAAGTGGATGTGAGGAAAAGAGACAGATTTCTGATTACTTGTCTTTATTTAGGAAGCTTGTTTAATCTTTCTACGGTACATCAGGCTTCTGCAGTAGTGGGGGTGTGTAAACTAAAGTGTCTGTGATTTAAGTTAGTTATTGCAGAAGTCCTTCAGGCTGCTATAAATTGCAATGGATGGAACAAGTTAATTGTACTTTAGATTTTGAGTTTTGTTTTTAAAATGACTCAAGTATAAGTCATAGACAATTCTGATTACTCCTTCTTAAAACAGAAGACAGAATATGGAAATGTACACATAAGGTCTTTTGTATCACAGGCTCTGACTTGAGTCCTTCCTGTATTAGAATTTTGCCTGGCACAATGTCTTCTTCAATACCATAGATCACAAAAGGACTGTAATTTTATTTTAAGAAAATATTTTTCAAAACTTATATACTATATCAAATTTTAGTAAGTCTTCAGCATTGTGATTAAAAGCCTGCTAGTGTCTCTGGTGGCACTTTATTTCACTGGGAAAGAAAATCGCTGCTTGCTGTTGTGGAAGTGAAATTTATGACTGTGCAGTAAGCCCTGCCATATCCTTTTGATAGGTATTTTTGTTTATGTCTTTCTTTAAAATAAAATTTAGAAAATTGTCACAAGAGCTCACCTCTAAAACTTTCTGTCTCTAGGAACCTTTATGAAAAGATGCGTTTTGATTTGTACAAACAGCTGACAATGGGAGGGGAAAACAGCAAAAAACTCAAAGGAAAAAACCAGTTTTAATACATGCTGTTCCTTCAGTTCTGGGATATGCTGTGTCTAACCTGGACTGTTTGATGTTTTATAGGAAAAAATATTGCCAGAAATAGTCACTGTAACTGTTTGCCTTTCTGTTGAAGGCTTGCAATGTTTACAGGGCTACAGTAAAACACTGAGTCATAAAAACTTGGTGTATTGTATTCTTAAGTTTAAAAGTAGATAATACAGATAAAGCAGACCAAATGTTCTGTGACTGTAACTATAATAATATGCTTTCCTAGCAGCACATCAAGACAAGACTCCTAGCAACATTTGTGAACTTGCTATGGTATTAGAGGCCTATTACTGCATGACTAAATATATTCCTTTTTCTCTCTCTTTCTCCTTTTTTTTTCTTTTTTTTAATTTGGTAGAATTTCATTGTTTGTAGTCCATACAAATAGAAGTATTTGAATATTTGTATCACATCCTCTTTTAAACTTTTCTGAGTAGGTGGAAAATGAAGGTGATGATCCAATTATATGAAGAGCTTTTTAAGAACTTGGGATTTATTAGTATAGAAAATTTTGTTAAGCATTTTTGTGCCTTTGCACAGAGCAGTCTGCACAGGCAGTATAGCACTGTGTGATGAGCTGTACGCCCCGTGCAATTAGGAGAGGTTATGGAGCTGATTATCTAGAGTGATATCATGTGGCATGTACAGGACAACCAGGGGATCTGTCCCAGCCAGCATGGTTTTGGCAAAGGCAGGTTCTACTTGACCAACCTATTGTACTCCTATAACAAGTTCTAGTGGATGTTGCATACCTGGACCTTAGTAAAGCCTTTGACACCATTTCCCACAGCGTTCTATGGGACAATCTGTGGCTGCTCATGGCTTCGATGGGCATACTCTGTGCTGGGTTAAAAACCACATGTAATGGAGACTGAATGCATTTGTGCTTCTGAATATTAATCTAGAATTAGGGGTTTGAAGCAGAGAAAACTAAATGAGCCTTTAAATTTTTTTTGGTACAAATAACATTTTAATCATGCTGACCTATTACAGTTGATCTTCTTTGAGATACTTTAAACTGTTTTGTAATGGTACCATATAATCTCTGCTTTATCTAGAATAAAGTCTGTCTTTTGGAAGGCATATTTCCTTATCTTTTGTTTTTTTGGCTTTGTTGATTTGAGCTTTCTTCTTCAGAATGATAGAGAGAATCCCCAAATATGACTAGCTGCCCCTTCCAGAAGCTGGTGTGATACACTCCCAGTTTAGTTGTCTGTGATACTGATTCCAAAGATAGATGCTTATCTTAATTAGGGAGGTTATGTGTGTGCTATTAAGTAAGAAAAGAACCATGCGTTGTTCTTCCTCATTCCTGTCTCGCGGGTGGCAGGGAACCTGAGGCATGTTCCTTCCCACGTGCCATCTTTATAACCGTGGACTTTTACTCCCCAGATGACTTCTTACCTCTCCGTAATGAAGACCCTCTTGTAAATCAGTTTCAGCTTCTGTAAAACAAAACTCTGATCTGAGTTGTTTGATGTCATTATTAAAAAGGGGAGGACTTTCTATATAGATTTTAGTATTTATCCTTGTAGTACAATTAACTGTATAATTTTTCCATTGTCTTGTGTTTACTTTACTTTGAGGAAGTACCTGAGACTTGCATGACAAAGTTTATAACTGTAATACAATTTTCTATTTTGTTCTTTTTTATTTTTTCTTTTTATCATCTGATAAGCACAGAAACTCAAAACATTAAGAGAACTGTTGCACCAGATGCACTGTTCTGAAGAACGAAGTGAGGGAGTGCTGGATGAAGCAAACACAAGGTGTCCTTGCTTCACAAACTGCTGTTTAGCATTGAAACATTGCAACTATTTTTAATGTTTTGTTTTGGAAGGAGAAGAGTGAGTGTTACTTGAACTTGACCAGAGGTACAAATTTTTAAAAACCACATTATGCTGTGTGTAAATATTGAGAATGAGAAACTTGCTTAACTTGTTTAAATTTCTTACTGCAGCAGTGCCATCGAAAGGTCTGTCACAGTACAGACTGTTCTGTCAAGGAATGGATATTATTATGGAAACTTGTATGTGAAACTGGATCTGAAAGTCTCTGAATTAAAATATGAGATTTTTCCAGAAGAAAATCATTGCAGGAGCTTTATTTTGTCTGTCATTTTTTTTTAAATTAGATTTCTGGGCCTCTGAGGGTGTTTTAAGTAAGCACTGCAACTCTGTTTGGAGCTGGAGTTCTCAGATCTCTAAAAACGCTGTGGGTTTTTTCGGTTTGTTTCTTGATGTACTCGACTGTTGAATCCAATAGGGACATTTAGTGTTCCAGAAGGTCTTTCCAGCACGTGGCTTCCACTTCTGCTGGTTAAGGAAGAGAATGCTGCTTCAATTCTCCTTAATGTCAAAATAGATTGTGAAGAAATGGGAGGGCTGCAAAATTGTACAGAATAGTCATAATAATAATATGTTTGTTAGAAAATCTAAATTCTCTTTCCCTGTCGTTCTTTGTCATAAGTGAGCTTGCTGGGCCTAAAAGATATTTTTAGCATTACAACTTTTAAATATTTGGATATTGTCTCTTTTTAATTGTGTAACTTCAGTCACAAGACAAGTTTTCCACATTATTTGCTTTCATGATGATTTGGCAGTGGTTATCCTCTTTTGAAGCTCTAGCACTTCAAAGAGCTGTACAGTTGTTTCCATTTGTGCTTGGTAACAAGGGTATCACAATTTCTCAATGTAGTTTTTTGGTGATGGCAGTTAAAAAAGAAAAAAAATTCAACAACGGCACTCAATAATATTTTGGGACTTAGTTCTGCCAAGCCACCAGCTTCCTTGTTCCATAGCACCGTGTGTGGGTGTGGGTTACCTGGAGGTGTGGCTGCACCACCTGGCGAAGGCAGGGCTGGGCCAGGGCATGGCTTTGGCTTCAGCCCTAGCGTTACAGCGTAAGGAGCACAGTAATGAGGGCACAGTGTCATCAGTTAGTAACTAGTATGTGGGTACTAAAATCCAGAGGGTTTTTAGTGCTGAATTCCACATCTTTTGCTTCCGTTTTTAACCATATTGTTTAATAACACAACCTACAGCTGGCAGCAGCTTTATTTGTGGAAATAACCTGAGTGCAAGATTTGTGGTGATTCTGGTTTTTTTTCTCCTCTTTCTAGACCAGAGATTTAGGGATATCTCCGTATGCTATTAACCATATGTTGTATTTCAAGCTTTGGTAGATGATTATAAACTGAGATTAAAACCAAAGTAATTATTTAAGCATTAATCAATGATCTTATGATAACATTGTTGCAAGAGATGCATAGTTGTTGTTCCTAGCTTTTCTGTAAAGCGTGTTTGGTGGAATGTGTATTGACAGAATTCTCTGGTATCTTCAAATTAAAAACAAGCTGAAACTTCCCAGGGGCAGCTGAATTAGGCCTGTGTGTGGCTTTCCTGCCTACATGCTCTGCTAAATAAAATAATACAGTTGTTTCACAAAACGAGGAAGGGTTATAAAGGTAGCTTTACTGTGACATTAAATCTGTCTTGAGAGCTTTCCCAGAAATATGAATATAGTAATTATATGATTAAACAATAAGGAAACTTTTTGGGTTGTGCACTTCCTCAGGCTATTAACCTAACCACTAATTAACCAACAGGAAATTCCAGACCTGAAAGTTTCATTATTGCCATACTGAACTGTGAAAATGTAAGTGTGTTAATGAGGATTTCATTATAGCCATCTGTAACTTTTTTTAAAATTGCGTCAAGGCAGGAAAAACATAATATACCATCTGTTACCTAGCTATATCAAATTGACATGAAGAATATTGAAAAAAAATCCCCCAGTTTACAACCCTGTTTGTCTCTTATTTCTTATCTTTAATTCCTGACAACAATTAATCCCATGACAATACTATGTACCACCATGTAGTAAATGTGTCATTTATTCCTTAAATGATGTATTTGGTTCACTTAGACATTTCTGTATTGTAACCTGTATACCTGCGGGGAAAGAGATGCTGACTTCCCAAAATGATAATTTCTGGGTGATTAATGACCTCTTAACTTTAGTATCATATTCTCTCAAGTATGTCTGAATCACCAAAACTCAGAAGCTGAAGATTGTCTTGCAATTTGCAGTTCTTTTTGGTTTTAAGTGAACAAAACTTCTGGATAACGTCTATTAGTATGCTCTTATTCTCTGACCTAGTGAGCATGAATTGAAGCATTTTGCTCATCAGATGCTGGGGTTTTTGCCACTTTTACCTTAACCCTTGTGTTCCTCTGCAGAGTTAAATTGTCACAAACTATCCCAAGTCCTTTGATTTCTGGTTCTCTTTGACCCTAAAAATAAAGGAAGTTGTCATGTACTACCATGCACTCACCAAGAAATATTATGGGTTCTTAATTGTCAGATGTTTGTAGATGTAATGCAAGTGGAGCCGTAGGTGAGAAGAAGGTGATGGTCCCATGGAAAAAGTTACAGAAATTACTCTTTGGGTGGTGGGACAGGGAATTGGCACAGAAGAAAATACTGAAACAATTTTGGAATAGTGAGGCAGATCTTTTGCAGCTGTGATGAAATAATGACTCAGTAAGGTCAAAAAATGTGCTAGTGTTTGCATATTGCCTTTTGTGTTAGTTGGATCTATAATGTGAAAATGAGGATAAAAGGTTGTAATTGAGGTAGAGAAGTGAAAGGGTCAGGCAGCAATTTATGGGAAGTCATACTGTCAACAGGCAGCCCAAAATACTGGCTTGTGCTTTGGTCCACAGATGTTTTCTGAGTAGGCACTCTCTTTTTTGTTCTGAATTTTCACAGCAACTAGGACAGCTTTGTTGAGGCCTCTTAAGTACACTACCTTATTCAAGACAAACTGAATTTGATGGCTGAATTTAACAATAAAAATCTGTTTCTCTGCAGACTCAACAAGTGCAGTTAGAATAAAATCAGGAACTCTTAGATATAGCAGTGTATCTACAATGTAAATGTCTTAAGGTGTAAAAACGGAAAAGAATCTAAGGGCTGTGCTGACCAAATGTATGAGGAAAAGCCCACTGGCACAGTCATGCTCGTCCTTCAAAAGGCTACTTCTAGTCTCTACCCCAAAGCTTTTTAGGAAACTAAACATACATGGCATAAGACAGTAGACCTTGCATGGTTATATAATTTGCCCCAAAATGAGAACAGTGATATGGGAAATGTTCTGCTATGAAGGTGCGGGCATGCCACCTTGGAGTTCCATAGGCATTTGTGCTGGATCTCTTAATTCAACATGTTAATAATGTAGGAAAGCAGCTAAATACTGAGGTGACACTTTGATGATAGTAAAAAGTTATTATTCATTTGTAATAAGAGGAGATATGACTGTGAAGACTTGCAGAAAGGTTTTTCAAAAGTAAATGGATAATAAAATGAGGTTAAATTCACTTTGGATAGACTTACTACAAATCAGTTTGCTGTGTGCATTAGCACAGGGATAGAGAACAAAAGGGAGAAGAGGATTTCACCAATGTATAAATCTCTAGTGACAATACAGTGCATAGTTCTGGTCTCTGTCATATTCAAAGGAATGTAATAAACAGACAAAAGTTCAGAGTGGATCAGGAGAGGTGGTCAAAGGCAAGATATGGCTTAAGGGACAAGAGAGCTGAGAGACCATGTCACTGTGTTCTTACATTTACCTTTTCTGCATGTACCAATTTATCGTGCTTTATCTGTTCCAAGTAAGTGAAAAGAGAACATGCAACAGCATTGTCTAATGATGATGCATGAAATCCTTAAACCAAATGTTAACTAATGGTAAAATAATTAAGTCCCGCTTAATGTTGAGTGATGATACAATCTAAAATCAACTTTCCTTATTGATGTGTGACTTGCATAAGAAAAACAAGTTCTTGGTCTGCTTCCAAGCCATTTGGAAGCCTCTTGTCTCTGCTCTCTTCTCCAATTCTTTTTGATATAACAGAACTATTTGCCTTTCCCTGGAGACTTGACTGTGTTGGTCCATCACAGATGAGATGTCATTTCAGTAGGTACAAAGCAACTGAAGAAACGGAGTGTTTAATAAAGCAAGAATTTAATCTGGAAGAATGCCATTCTTACCCTGATAATCTGGGTTTCCTGCTATTCTTGCTGCTTTCAGACTTTTGTTTCTCATGGATACTATTTTAAAAATGTAATCATTACTATTTCAGAGTTAGATGACGTATCAGTTTTTAAAAAACAGTCTTTTGTTTATAACAATAGAGACAAAAGGTTCAAAGAGTTCCCAGCTTCACAGATAGATACATCCCTATTGGGGATTTTAAAAACCAGATAATTCTGAGCATCTTTTCCATACACAGATTATTGATACACATCCATTGAGTTCTAACAGTGCATTGGGCTTTTGGAGTTGTAGTTTGGGTTTGGGTTTTTTCCTCTCCATTGCAAAAGTACTAAATGCTCTGGGTAATCACTGACAAGTGAATCTGAAAGTATTGAAGATCTAAAAATGAATACTGGGAAGGTTTTGGTTTATTTTCCTCTCTAGTACATAAAACTCTTACCTTTTTGGTCTTGGAAACTATTCTATGGATTAAAGAGCATGAAAGATCTGTACTAAAATGTGACCTGTACAGGGACCTCTTTAAGAGGTGTTTTGTATTTAGCCCCACAGTGTCATTCTATTTAGTAAAATAGAATTCTTTTGATTCTTTTAAATATACACACAAGAAATTATAAAATAAATTCCAGTTTATGGTGCATTCACATACATTGCCTTTCATTGCTGATAATCTTCAGTTGATGTTTCAGTTTTAGGAAGTGTGTGCTACACAGCAATGCCAGGATTTGTAATTCAAGTAGATGCTTTATGAAAAAAATGAGAAGCACTTTAAAATTCTAAACCAAATTCTAACAAAATTTTTAAATTCCTGTTCCCTTATATGGTGTGGTTTTTTTTTTTTTCCCTAATATCTTGTGTAAGCTGTCCTCCTTCCTCATATTTTGAAATTCTTATCATTTTACCTTCTGCAAGTATTGTGGGAACTTAGAAAACAAAAACAAAATCACAAAAACCTAAACCCCCCAAAACTAATAGTCTATGCTGAATGATACTGGGGAAAAAGTAAAAGTGCCCTCTGTTAGATGAAGGGAAAATGGCCAGGTACATATTTGTAGAATTGGAAAACCTTTCTGTCCTTTCAAGTTATCTGAAATGTTGGACACTTGCTTGTGGTCAGTACTATTAAATTCCACTGGTCAGTCCATGAATGAAAACCGTATGATTTTTCAACAGTGATAAATTTACTGCTTAATCTATGAAAACCATGAGGAGGATATTGCTAACTAGATAAACCTTATGTAAGATAACCACAAGATAACAGCAGGACTAAAAAAAAAGTCAGATGTTTTATTACTGTATTAATTGTATATTTCTAGCTACAGCCCTTAGACCCAGATAATAATTAATGCGTCCAAGTGAAATTCTCCAATATTGTGTCCTCTGTGGGACATACCAGCCATAGGCAATATGTTGGTGTTTTAGCCAGCATTGATACCCTGTATGCACCAAACTTTTCCTACTGGCAGTCGTGTCCTGCAAGCCTGGCTGCATCTGCATTATTGCCCTCTCCAGCTTATCAAACAAGTGAAAGGATTTTTATTCTTTTATTGTTAACTATTGAAGTTTGGTGGCAGAGTGCATTCAACTTGGAACACAACTGATTTATCTAATTGTTTCGTTCAACCTTATACACATTTAGGCAAAGCTGGCTTAGATTTCAGTTTTGTCTGGCATAATGCAGGATGGATGCTGGTGATAGGACTTCTCAAGTAGGAAAGGTTAGATAAGGAACCATCAGTAATGTTGTTTACTCAGCACACAGGCACTCACACAGGTGTTTTCCTCTCACTGAAGCAGTACTCAAGCCACTTCGAAACACACTGTGGCCTGATAGAGATCTAGAAGCAACATTTACTAATGATAGAAACCTGCAGGATGTTGCCACTGATGACAGCACTTGCCCAAAGAGCTTGGTGTCTGCATTCCTTCCCAGTCCCTGGGCAGACGCAGCTGCAAGCAGCCCTCCCATGGCTGTACGCATTAGGGCTGACTTTGGGAAGAGGTAGCTGAATCGAGAATTGCTTTTAAGCAGCTTCTGGTTTTAATTGACAATGAGGTCAAGCTTCTGTAAATTATCCTTCTTTAAACACTTCTGAGTTGTTTCTGGTTTTGTGATAGCATAAATATTGTACTTTGCTTGTGAAATTGATTTGTGAAAACCTTTAATTTCAATAACTTTGTAGGTAGTACTGATGATCAAATTAACTGAATGTAAGTGGGCCTTTGCCTCTGTTGTCTAAATATTCCACTAATCACTAGAATATGCTCACCTGAGGGGTTTAGTTGGATATCTCACAGGCAGAGAAATGGGGAAAGCTAAAAAGCATGGATGGAAGGACTAGTCCTAATTCTAAAAGTTCCCATTAGACTTGTTTTGCGCAAATAAAAGGGGTGCGGAAAACAGGATTGGATTCTTTTTATGGTATAAAGCCACAGAAGACATAACAAAGCTACTTAATACTCTCTTTTGAATTGGCTGAAGTAGATATCTCAGGATTACAGGCTGTACAAATCTCTAGATGTACTCTATAGGCTGTTTGGTCAGGTGGTGGGATTATAAATAGGTAGGCTTACTGATGTCAGCAGTAGCGGAAGGGAACAACAGTGAGCTTGCCATGCACACACACACCCTCCTTTGTACCTCCATATGCTATTGAAGGAAACTTACCTGATATTAATGGAGAAGAACCACCTGTGCTGTCTTGGAGGTAAGCAGAAAAGTAGAGTAATCAATTTTGGCTATTATTCTCCCTTCTCCTTGTTTACAGACTGAGCAGAATGGCTCAGTCTCTAAACAAAGTAGTATTTGTGTTGTGTTGTCCCAACACCTGCTGTGAGGAAAAATCCTTACCAATATTTATATACCTGCAGTAGCATATAAGTCCTTGCTCTTGGAGGGAATGCAGAATTCAGGTGTAGGGCAGTACATAAATTGCCAGAACTTAGATATAGGCCTGTACAAAGGAAGAAGAATTAATGTCTTTTGTCCTTTTTCAGACAAAGGATGTTATAATTCTACAAAAGGTTTTTAAAATCCCATCTCTGGCTAAAAGATGAGGGTGTGTAAAGACCTTTATCCATTTGGACAGACTGCTGAAATTTCAGTGGAACATCTCTGGGTATAGAAGCTGTTGTCTATTTTATTTTAAGTTGATACTTGGTGCCTAGAAGCTCAAATGAGGTTTTTGAGATTATTTAATGAGGAATGCTGTTATTTCATGCAGACTGTAAGGCTTTTCTGATTTCTTTGATTTGTATTAATCAGATTTTGATCTAAAATTTTGTTGAGGATAAAAGCCCCACTAGTTGCTTGTAATAACTTGTAAAAGTTGATTCTTCTAGTGTTTAATATGATAGAGTCCTTGCTGTGTGTTCCTTGAATATTGTATACCACTTTAATTTATCATGGAAAGCATTAAAATATTTTGTAGTACCTAAACAGACTAAATACCTAAATAACTGCACAATGCCAAGATGGACTTTGCTTACAGCAACAAAGAAAGAATTTAAGAACCAGTGTTCAGTTGAACTTCTTGTAAAAGTCAATATGCTGCTGGCACTGTATCATCTGTTAGCGTGTTAAAAACTCAACAGTGAAGTATATTGGCTGTAAACTGGCTGTGGTAGTGAAAGTCGAAAAGGATGCAGGGGTGAATATAGAAGTGAAGTATAGTAATTACAGCAAAGCATTCATTAGGAAAATTTCTTTACATTCCTCAGAGCAGACTGCTGATGATTATAATCATCCTTATATAAATGAGAATTTTTTCCTACTTCATATTTAATGCTGAAGTACTGTACCTTTTTACAGAAAGTGCAGAGGCTTTCTAATGGAAGTAAGGGGTCATCCAAAATAGCTTTGGTGTTACCATAATGCAGGGAGCCAACTTTCTTCAAAGAAATATCTTCTTTCTTCCTTGCCCCTCTTGCCTGTTGCAAGAATTCAGTAAGGAGTGGATCCAGGGGATTTTGAGTGTGCAGATATAAGCAGAGAAAGGGGATAATGACAGCTCTTGTGTGCAGATGGGGATGAGTTTGGAGACAAAATAAGAGCATTCATTTGGGGCCCTGAGCTGCCAACCAATGAGGGAGTTAAAGTAGGACAAAGGGGAGGGAGCTCTTGCTGTCAGTGGCTGCAAAGGTGGCCAGGGAACTGCTGGTCGGGTTAATGCTGTGAAGAGAGCTGGGATGGGACTTGCGGCTCTGCTTTGTACCACCTATTGCCCTTCACAGAGTACCTGAGAGATGAGGCTGTGGCTCCAGCAGCAGCACTGGCATTTGAGGAGGTAGTAAATGTGACCCTATTCCTGAAGGTAAAAGGTTTTTCCACTTTGCTTTCTGAGGAGGGTGCAGGCAGGAGAGTGAATGTTGAGGAGGCAGCTGTAAAGGATGAGCAGGAGAATCTGGTGGCAGATAGGTACTCAAAGCATTTCTTAGTTTTGCAAGCAGTGTTAGCCCAAGATGCTCGGTATTTCTGTTTGGGGAACTAGCTACAGACCTCATATTATGGGAGAAACCTCTTTATTACATCATACTTTTCCAGATACTAACTGCTAAGATGTTCCTCTTGAAATCTAGTAAAGAAAGTGCTTGGTTTAGTATGAATTCTTAGCCTAAACTTAACTCTTTTTTCTCTTTCTTTCCTGTAATGAGCAAGGATGCCTTATTTGCTGACATGGTTGTCTGTGTAGGAACTCTATATACATTCATCATGTGTCTCATAGCGTCTGTGTATGTATGTGTAGAGATACACACACAGAGGTATATTTATATTTAATCTTCTCTCTCAGGATAGGAAACTTTTCATGTTTCCCATTCCTTTCCAATGCTTAATGTCATCTCTGTTCTTCAGTTTACTAAATTCTCCTATTTCTTAGTTATGTGAATGTACAAAAGATTACCAAACTCTAGGTAGATAAAGGATATAACTGCTAAGAGAAGGCTTCTGGTGAATGAAGAACTTTCTACAAGGGAGAAAGCTTGTTCTGTTTGAAACACCTGCAGGAAAAATGAAAGTAAGTTGCAGTGCTTTCTAAAGTTGCATTGCTATGCTTTCTCAATTATTCTTCCTGTATCTGAATTTTCGTCTGGGAAGCGGGACTGTTGCAGTTGAACCCAGCCTTCTACAGCAGCTAAAAGGAGAGGGGTTTTGTCTTCCCCGTTACTGTAGAGCTTCTTAGCTGCTGGCCTGCAGTACTTTATCTGTTACCCACCTACATCTACACCCAGGTACCTATATTTGAGGCACGTATGTCTATGAGGGGAAAGGGAAGGGTCTGTATTAGCCTCTTTCCTGGCTGCTGTGATACTGAGTGGCTCTGCTTTTCTCTTCCTTACCTTTCCCAGCCTCTAAATCTATCCTGTGCCTGCCTCCAGTGTTACTTCTAAAACATGATTTTGTACAGGAGAGAAAAGCAGCAGCAGCAAAGCTCAGATAAATTGACAATTCTTACTTCTACTGGTGTTCAGAAGAGCAGCTGGAAAAGCCATGAGCAGAGCTAGGTGCTTCATCTGCAGGCTTTCAAAAGACAGTGGCATTATACCTGCTTTCATGACTGGGAGGTAACAACCAGAAGGACAGATTCACGTTTTGTTCTATTTGAGAACCCTTAGTTGAACTTTCTTACTAGTCATGGAAGAAAAACAGCTGTAAGAGCAACCTTTTTAGCAGTTCTTGAAAAAGATTTGAGGGGTTCTTTTTAGTGGAGGTAACATATGTTTGCTTGAGTTTTAAGTATTTGTTAGATTTGTTAGTGTATCAAAGGTTAAGCTCCCCCTTTCAGATTAAGCTGCTCTTTGTTTTCTTTTCCTGTTTATTCAGCCAGTTATATATTACTCAATTACCATTACAGATTTACTGCTTTCTCTTCCCTGCTCTCCTTCCATTCTGTCAGGCTGTTTTCGTAACTGTAAATATAATAAAGGCTAAGTGAGCCATACAGGGTTTTAATAATTTTGAATGCCATTCAGATTTTTTGTTCTTTTTTTTGCAAATCTAGGCTACTTTTTTGCATTTTTTACTTTGTGAAAAGGTTGCGAAAATATATGTAAGTATCTGCTTTCTGCAGAGGTATGTCACACATGGACATGCCAAGTTTGTAGTTGTATTTTGTGTTAGCCGTATTTACTTCAGAAGCCTAAGTTCTCAGCCTCTTTAGAAATAATATCATTGGAACTAATTTTTGACTTCACTTTATTTGTTAGTTTTATTTTATTTTTCGAGGAGAAAAAGAAATAATTCTCTTGGCACAACAGAATGTGTTATAACAAAACTTTTGTATCAGAACACATTTCTATAGTCCCTCAATAATAATAACAAACTTTATGCTAATTTATCGGAGAAAATATAGTTTCTTTTTTATCCTCTCTTGCCTGCTAGAATTCTGAGCTTTTGGCTCTCTTCCGAAAAGCAAAGCAATTCTTATGCCTAGAGAGGAGCTGTCTTTTGTTGGATGGTACAAGACAACTAAGTCAGCAGCTTTCTGTTCTCAGGAGTTGGGTCTTTCATATGTTTTAAGTGAGCTTGAAAAGATCATTTTTTTCTAGAAAAGTTTTAAATTTGTACTTTAATGAATTACATAATACGTTTATACCTTAGTGCCCCTTTAATGCTAAGAGGGGCACTAAAAACATTACAATTATTATGATTAAAAACATGCCCATTATGATTAAAAACATCCCCATAATACAGATTCCTGTTTATGTTGTCTCAGAATTGCCTCTTTTTCCTTGTAATGAGAGAAAACATTTAATGAATTATGGCTCAAATACAGTCGCTTCTGTTTTCAAGACTGTCACTGCCATGGGGACAAATAATCAGAGGGGGCAAGTGTCTGTTCCAAATGGTCTAGAGGGAACTGAAGGATTCATTTGCTGCTTTCTTGCTTTTGGTGTGAACCAGACATCCAGAGATTCCATTAAGCTTTCATCTTACTGTCATGGTTACCGTCCCAGTTCTGTGATTTATTTCTCTCTAGGATAAGACTTCAAAAAAAATCTTCAGAGCAATGAGGCTAGCTAGGGGGGTAAATCCATACATCCCATTGACTAGGCAAACTTTTTCTCTCACAAGATCTTTGAAAACACGTCTTGATTCCAAGGATTCCTCATTTTCTTGATCCACTTTATTTATGGAAAGAGAGTGGAAATGCATTTTACTTTTTTTTTTGCTTGCTTTATAGCAGTCATCTGAATAAAGGCATGAATAGGAGAACATCTGCAGATGATTTGTTGTTTGCTGGAACCTCACTGAGTAAAGCCATAGAGATAATCTTCAAAGATCACTTAATTAGTAATATTATCACCCATAGCATTACTACTGCCATGCAAGTTGATACATCAGTTGCACAATGAATTATGTTGGCAGAGCTGTATACCCAGTGCCTTATTTTATGCCATATTATTTTTCTCTATTTTTTAAAAAATATCATTATTATTTACAATACTTGTATTCTTTCAGTCTTGGAAATCTGTATAGAGAAGTGCCCTGTAAAATAACCCTTTATCACAAAAGATTTACAAACTACTCATGTTTGTTCCTCTACCTGGAAATTGAAATTGAAACATATTGAAAATACGTTTCTGAACTTGTTTTTTTTCTTGGTACCGCTTGAGCCACCTGCTAGACTTAATATTTGTGCAATATGACCTCACATTCTTCCCCAGATAACTAAATGGATGAGTTTAGAATCAGAAAGATCATATTTCTCTCTGGAGCTGATAGAGCAAATATTTTTCCTTCATATTGTCCTACATGTATCATAAGCCTGGCTTGAAGGGATAACGTAAGAGTGGACATTGACTCTCATTGATCCATACCTCGATCCTAACATCTAACTGTTGCTTTTATAGTAGAAATAAAGAGAGAGATTGTATATCAAACAGTGATATTGATGTTGAGATGAAAGCCCAGTATCAAGGCTGATAGTCATGTTACATAGATGCTCTGGGGCTGGCACAGCAAATATTTGGGCTGCGCAGTGTTCAGGAAAAATATTAGAATACTAGAATTAGAATGTCTAACTTAAAAGTAACCTTTTTGAAGCACTAAATGGCATCCCAAATTTTATATGGAAACCTGTGTGTCTGGTAATAACGTAGTGAAGATTATTAGAATTTATTTTTAAAGTATTTTTTCATCTATACTTATGTCTGAAATATATAGCAGTGATTTTTTGAGTGACCTGCCTTGACAACTTCAGTCATTTGCTGGACTATGAGGAGCAGATCAGATAGTAATGCTGCGGTTGTCTCCAAGCTTGTTCCTAGCAAGTAGTGTTTGATCTTGAAGACTTGCAGTGGTGATGCTGTGAAACCATTATCCACAAAGAGAGAACAGAATAAACTCAGTCTGGAAGACAAATTTGTTTTGTGAGTGTTAAAAGATGAGTGTTGGGCTGGGAATGCTTATAGGTGAAACTAGGAGCCTAAATATTTTGTATACCTTTTGGCCAAAATTGATGTATCGTTGTTAAAAAACCCAAATCCATGTTAATATAGGCTTGAACTCTTGTTCAGCTGTTCCTTGTTTGAGAAGATTATGTGTGAGGTTTTGGCTGTCTGCTTCTATGATGTGGCAGTGAAACAGCAGTATTGTAATAATTGCTTGGGATGAGAGGTCGAAGACAAGATCTAGAAAAAGTTTTGTTGCAGTGGCCTTTTTCCTCTCATGCTATGATCTTAGTAGAGTTAGATCCTTTTCTGAATTTGAGTGAAAATAAAACAAAGTGCTGCTTGTAGTTTTGGCAAATACAATATTGTAGTTTGATTTAAAAAAAAAAGTAATTGCTTTTTGAATAAACCAGTGTTCTTCATAGTGCCATAAGTCAGATTAACCAACTGAAGTGTATCTGTTGTGCTTAGAAGGTTTTTAATGCACTATGTTTAATGAACGATTTCAGTAAGTGAGAGATGACCAAATTGCAAGTGAGATCCTTATGACCTTTCCTGTCCTAGGTGAATGCTATAGAAAACTTGAGAAAATATTCTGATGTTGGAGGTTAAATTCAAAATAATTTCAGTGAGAGTGCTATCAAGCTGTCTTTGTACACTCTCATGTAATTGTGTTCCAAATGGGAAGTTAAGTGCTGTAAACAGTAATATTCCTTGATGCTGTAGCCTTTGATTGTACACTAATCCAGCAGATAGATTTCCTCTCTTTTTTTTTTCTCCTTTTTTTTGGGAAAGAGTTTCTTATTGAAAGGAAGTGCTGGTGAAAACTGGAATATCCAGGTCACTGTAAGTTCAAGTATTTCTCATTATTTTATAGTGCCTTTCTCTAGTTATTGATAGTTAAAAATATACTGCTTGTAACTTTCTACCAGGATTTTTTCGAAAAGCAGATAAATAGATGCATTATTTATTTACTGTGTCAGACCTTTATTTTAAAAAGGCTTCTACGCATCCAGATCACTGACATTGTTATTTTTTTTCTTTGCAAGCAGAAAAGCTGTTGAGGTACAGCAATGACATTTTATTCTGCTAAAGTGGGATCTGAAGCACATAAAATGTTGACATTATGGTCTTGGATTTGATTTAAAGATGCACTGTTTTTCTTAAAAAATGGTATTCTTCTATTTGCATTTGGCTGGAAGAATTCTTTAATATAGGAATTGTATTGTCATATAGACTGGCAGGAATTGCAGGTGGGACTTCAGAAATTTAAATTTCTGAGATAGGAATCAGTTCTCTGGGGAACAATATAATCTCTACTAGATGACAACCAGCTGAATGCCTTGGCATAAGCAGTGGGCTCCAGGTGCTCTGGTAACAAGGGAAATAGAAACTCTGCCCAGGCTGCACCACCTTGTGTTTGTGGATCCCTGTGAGAGCATTGTGGGTATCCCTCTGGCTGCCTTGTCCAGGGCTAGGAAGAATCAGAGAAGAAACATTTATTTATTTTTTTGCTTTGGCTCCAGCAGTTGTTTAAACAGCAAATTTATGTAGAAGATAATATGTTGCTGGAATTGTTTATCTGATGATAATCAGTGTGGAGCGCATCTCTTCCAGAGAGTTGGGATTGGGCAGTTTCAATGTCTGGTGTATAGGGAAGGTTAGCCAGTTGATGGGACTGGGACCCATGGGGACAAGGAATGAGTGAGGACCCACATCGTGTAGGATACTGTAGCACAGTTTCCAGAGGAATTCTTATTGAGTTGTGGCCTCATTTGATTAAAATTTCTTTTAATTCCCTCTATATTAGCTAATTCATAGCTAAATACGCTGCACTTTGATTCTTCCTGAAGCTTTCCTGTAATTCTATAGTAGCCATGAAAATGAAGAGCATGGTTTTGGTTGTTCTAGCTCATTCTAATGTTTATTTTGAAAATTAGAACAGGTTGGCTTAGGTTCTAGCACATCTGGAAGCTATCTGAACATGAAAGGTGCTGTGAGTAAGACCACTTACTGAGCACCTTTTTTCTGGCTCTGAAGTGTTGCTTGTATGTGATGGGGAATTACTCTCTTTGTTATGACTGTATTTTGTCTTACTAAAAATAACAGGTTTTGTTTTCAGGAGAAGAAACTAGGTTAACATCTCTCTGTCTTTTTAGCAAAATCATTACAAATCAACAGCTCTCCTGATTTGCTGAGTACCTGGTATAGGTTAAGAGGCAAGAGAGAACCAGACTTTTGTTGGTTCTTTATGATGGAGAAGTATTTGAAATGATGGTAGAGACTTGGAGTTACTTTTGGTGTTAGGAAAAAAGGTTGTGTGGAGGATGCCTTGGTGAGAAAATCACTTTCATCAGCTTCTTGAATTGCAGAGTAGGGAGAGGAGGGTTTGTAGGTAAAAACTACCCCTACAAGTGTATGTCCACCTTCACCTGTTTATGTACTCATGGTCACCTGAACTGTTCTTGCTGCTCAGTACCAGCTCTGGGGCTGGGAGTGCAGCTCAGCCTGCCTGTCAGGCAGCTGCTCCTCTGGTAGGGTAGAGACACAAACTCAAATAATGAAAAAGCAGTAAGACCAAATGCAAATACTTTGGTCTAAGAAAGAGAGGGGTGAGAGAATTGGTGAGAACTGAAGAAAAAAGAGACATGGCATCTGGAAACAGAAAATGAAAGCATTGCGATCTCTGTTGTTTAATAAGAGGTTGCCAAAACTTGGCATGACTTCTGAGAAAGTACACTTGGGATTTTTCCTCCTTTGTGTGGGGTGGGACATGTAAGCATAACTAACCATAAAGCACATTCAGATTTTCTAGAGATGGGTGGGGTACATTACTCTGCAATGGGGGATGCAAGGCTTCAGCGACCTTGTTAGACGGCCTGACTCCGTGTGTATGTGTGTGTGTTCTTTATAAGTACATGGGATTTCAACTGTTGCGCACGTTTGGATGAGAGTATTTGGTCAGTTTTAGCTCTCTACAGTTTAAGTTAGACACTGTATGAATAAAGCACATTTATTGCTGTGTGTCATTAAGCACTCTGGTGACAGTAGCATTCCAGTGATAAAATTGCATTTGTCTACGTAGTGGAAAATAGAGTCCACTAGCATTTGAAGATAAATCTTTCTGTGACACTTCTTCCAAGATTAAATTCTGTGATAAATAGCTTTTAACAGTTATTTGAAATTAAAGATGTAAGAAAGAGTAAAGAAGCGGAGACAAGCAGTACTGGTTCACTTTGGGTTTTTTGGTATTAATGTCATAGGGTGAGTTTTTATGTTTTTTGGGTTTTATTTATTTCTAATAGTTGTATTGATGCTCTGTACTAGCTAATAATTTATGTTTGGCAGTTATATGAAAGCTAAATATCTTGCAAAAAACCCCCCAAAGAAGCTGGAGAGGAGTACAAAGAAGTTTGATTCATGCATTTTGCAATGTTCATGTAACCCTGAAACAACCCAGGCAAGCTGCTGTAGAGACCGAAGTCAGATTTTCAGCTCATGTTGCACATCTTGAATTGCATGCAGAGCACACCAAACTAATTTAAAACATTGAGAGAGGAGGTATAAATTTTGAATGTGGATCCTCATTCAGTGTTTTTGGAGGCCTGTGAGTACTCTGGATTAGCTCTGAGGAGCTGTGAATAGTTAATTATTCAGCACAGAGTTCTGAAGTTCAAAACTCTAAGCACTTTCAGCAACAGATCGGTCATGTGAAGCCTCATTACAGTTGTTTTTTGCAATGCAGTTCTGGACCTTGTTTGTTCTTCATTGTGAGTGACTTTTAACTTTGTTTTCTCAAGAAAGGTTTGTGTTTCTGTTTGTATGCTAGATTTTTTGTTTTAATTCTGTAGGACAATTACAGGAGTTAATTTCTTTCCTTAGGTTTAAAGTAAACAAACTTTGGTACAGCTCCATCTAAATGACAAGCATGTTTTTGGAACCTTTGTGTATTATGTTTGAAATATATTTTAACCTTCTGTGAATGTGGCCCCATTCAAGAATGTTTATAAGAAATTCAAAAGCTCTCATGAGGTAATGCATCTTGACTGTGTTTTGGTTTTGTTTCTAATGGTAAAACTCTTAATAATAGTATCTTTCCTTCTGAATATTTTGGTTAATTGTGGAGAGTTTTTTAAATAAAGGGAGGTGTTGGACTAGATGTTGTGGGACATGAGAGTCTTGCATTCAGAATTTATATGCATCTATTAAGAGATACAGAGAGTTTTATGCTGTTTTAGAATTTTTTTTAAGTGAAATAAGTACAGCTTATTTAGTCATCAGTCTTTGTATTCAAGAGTAAACTGTCTGGTCACTGACATGGGAAAGGGTATTGAGAAAAAATAGGAAATCAGCGTAGGTGAGGGGACTCTATGAAAGCATATTGTGACTGAAATGTCAAGAAATATTACAACAAAATAGAATTGGTTACACTGCTATTTTATTACTCTATGAAAGTTAAATAATGTAGAGCTGGTAGGATTTCTTTGAATAATTTTAATAACCAAAAAAAGAATTTAGGGGAGGAAAAGTGTCACTCTTTGCTCCAGTATCTATCCTATATTAAGCACACTGGTAGTGCAATTTGGCTTCATACTGCATAGTACAATATTTCTGTTTATACTAATCCAGTAAATCTCTTTGGAGAATGCACAAATAGGGTCTTTGCATAACCCAAGGGAGAAAAAAAAACCCCAACCAACTAATTTACTTTTTTATGGTACATTGAAGAAGTCTTTGTGGCTTGATATTTATTTGGTGCTTTTTTTTTCTTGTGATGGATACCTTAGCCTGTTTTGTCTTCTGTCACCACTGTTTTTTTTTGTTTAAAATATTCTCTCATCCCTTTGTTGCGCATTACTTTAGAAAAGAATAAAGTGTTGTTTGTTTCTGTTTTGAGACTTGTTAGTTTTCCAGTATGGAATCATATGTATAAATGCATACTTGATTTTAAATTTTTATCTGCTTATTTCAGAAGAAAATCTAAAGCACCACCTCCTCCATCTGAAACAAAATCCATTGCTGTTTCTCCGTTTGATAACACAGAGCCAACCAACCTCATCATGGAACAGAAAGAGAATGTAATTGATAAAGATATTGAATTATCAGTGGTTCTGCCAGGAGATGTGATTAAGTACACTACAGTTAATGGGAGGTATGTTACACAGAATGATATTTTTGTTTAATTTTCTTTTTTTTGCTCAAGTTTACTTCAACCTTCATCCAGGTTATAATCATTCAGTAAAATACATGACTCGTGTAAGCCTTGAACATAAAGTGTGTCCAAAGAAGAGCAGCGAAGTGAAGTGTCAGGATCACAAGTCTTAGGAGGGTTAGGGTTACCTGCGGGAGCTGGGGCTGTTTAGCCTGGAGAGAAGGCTCAGGAAGGGACCTTATTGCTCTCTGCAGCTACCTGAAAGGAGGTTGTAGCCAGGTAGGTTTTGTCTCTTCTCCCAAGTAACAAATGATAGGATAAGAGGAAATGGCCTAATGGGCCTCCCCAATGGGGAATTTTAGATTGGATATTAGGAAAAATTTCTTCATGGAAAGGGTTTGAGAAGCATTGGGATAGGCAGCCCAGGGAAGTAGTTTAGTCGCCATCCCTGGGGGTATTTAAAAGGTATGTAGATGTGGTACTTAAGGAAGTGGTTTAGTGATGGACTTGGCAGTGCTGGGTTAATGGCTGGACTTGTTGATCTTAAAGGTCTTTTTCAACCTAAATGATTCTGTGATTCTACTATGATCTTTGGGTAGATAAGGAAACAGCTGCTTTATACATGTACCTACCATTTTAGAAGACCGGTTTTTTGAAACTCAAAAATTTTGTATGGTACCTGTCAGTATGTGTAGCCACATCTGTTGTTTTTTCTAATCACTAAAAATCTCTATAAAATATTGGTTTGTATGATTCAGTGAATTTTTCCACATAAGTTTTGCTTTTTAAAGAACAATTTGTTCATCCTATTTGGGTACAAAGTTATGTGTTCAGCACTTGCTCAGCACTGCTACCTGTAGACTACTAGCAGTCCTCAAAAAACATGTCATCACTTCAGAAGAAATCTGTAATGCTTCAAAAAAAATTTATAGCTATAAATATATATCCAAACCCTTTGGATTTCTTTTAACAATTATGTTTTGCTAAAGCTGGTTTGAAATGCATATTTCAGAATGTTAATTGGTAGAATAGATTGTGCTTGTAACTGTCAAGTCACCTTTAGTTCAGAAAGACCAAAACATTTACTGGTGACCTGAAATTATAAATCCTGGGACTTAAAATGTAGGTCTAGTAAGAAGAGTCCTGTGCAAGGCTGTGTATGGATCAGAGCAATTTGAGTGCCAGTTCATTGCTATCCTAAGCTGAAATAAATGAACCTCTTTGTATTTTGTCCTTGTGTTAGTATATGGCCCATGTCTTTCCTGCTGCAACCAAGCAGGCTGACTTATTTATTCATTCAAACCAGGTACCGCAAATGTGTGCTTATACCTACTTCTTAATGAGAGATGAAGTCTGGCTCGAGTCTGTTTGCACACTGTCATTTGCTGGAGTTCATGAGGTCGTTGCTTAGACATCAAATATCAGCATGTTCACCAGAGCTACAGTGGGTCTTTTTATGCCTCTTCCTGACTCTGTGATTTTCAGGATAACTTAAATGTGAGGTTTTATTTCTCAGAAGAAATATTCTGAAATAATGTGAGTACTTGATGCTCTATGGTGTTCTTTCTAGCATGTTTATAGCAAGGAATATTGCAGTCTGTAAATGTGGTGCCTTCCTGATTTTAAACCTTCTTAGACATGAGGCTCCATGTGTACACTGTCAGGAACTTCTTGTTCTTCTTTTTGTTCCCTTTGTCCACATTCTTAAGTACCATGGGCCCTCTCTCATGCTTTACTCAGAACAAAGTGCCAGAAAGGAATGTTGCATCTATCTTCACTTGGTCAGATTACATTGTGTATAATTACTCAGTGTTCAAGACAGGCTTTACAGGCGTATCAGGAATTGCACTCATTTCCCAATCAGTTTTATTATTCCACAGTTATGGGATTTTTCAATCAAGATACTGTATGTGATGGATTTCATACACGGCTGTCTTGCAAATAAGAACCAGTATTAGCACTGCTAGGTTTATCTCAGAATGAGGGAAGATGTGTAGGACCTGCAGTCCACTGTGAAACATTTTTCAGACTATCATTTGTTCTAGCTTTGCTCTGTCTTTATAGTCATATATTGGGAACAAATAGGCAAGATTCCTCTAGAAATGACATAAACAGACAAATTGTTACTTTGCCTCTTACCTCATTCATAGTGGGAGGTGAGCAGCTCTTAAGGTCCCAAGGAGAGAGCACCTTTTAAATCTCATACTAGAAAAAGCAAAATGGTGAGTTTTAACAGCCATGTGCTCAAATTCCATAGTCCACTAGAAGAAACTTTTCTGTTTCAGATTAAGTTGGGCTGCTTTGCTCCCTGCTTTGGCAAAGTGGATAGTAAGAGCTATGTAGCACAAAGCAAGATGTTCGTGAGATAAATATCCTGATTATGCAGAAGTAGGCAAAAGAGGATCAGAATGAAGTTCAAAAGAAGAATTAGAGAGTAAGATTACCACAGAAGAATTTTTCATTCTTGAGTTGATCTAAAATAACTAAAGCAAAAGACTGAGAAAAGGAAGAACTGAAATAAGTCGTTCCTCATTCTGAAATTTCAGGAATGAGTGGATTCTCTTATTCAAGCCTCAACACCAGTTTGTACTTTGTAGTAGTTGGTGATAGGGATTCAGTTCATCTCTTCAGTCTGACAGTGACATGCACTCTGATAACAGGATTTGTGAAGGGGGGGTCTCAGGCAAACAGTTATTTCAAAGCAATGACCACTCCCCCACCTCAAATGTGGTAAGAGCAATGAGTGGTAGGAAGTGAAGATACACTGTTCTGAAGAAGGAATAGAAAAATGAGTGGAGCTTTTCATTGGTTTTTTTGTTCTGCTTTTAAGTGGAACATTTTCCAGAGTGATTTAATGGCATAGAGCTGAAGAATTTTTTTGCAGCCAAAGAAGGAAAAAACTCAAACCCAACTTGAAGAATTTTTTTTTTTTAGCAGCCTGAGCAGTTTGATAGTCTTTTTTGTTTACCCACAGGAAATAAATGCAGAGTTTGAGAAAGTTTTCTTGAAATTGTATCATTAGTTTCAGTTGTATGCATCAGTAAATTAACTTAGCAATTTTGGGGGCCAATATGGTAATGACATACACTTAATTTGGAAATGGTGTGTTAAAAATAGTTTTGCAGGGTAGTATGTTTGGGACTTCAGTTTCAGATGTCTTTTAGAGAGACCTTAGCTTTGCTGAATTTGTTTTATAAGAGTCCTTTGTGAGGTTTCATTTGATCCATTCTTGAGTCTTTCCATTTATTAGAATATTCTTAATAAACTGTTGGTTTACTCTCTATAGCTAGCTGGTGAATAACAAGCTTTGTGGTGTTGCCCTACTTTTCAAAACCTATTTTACTTAAATCTGGTAATAACAAATTCTGTGAGTTTTGGTGGGTTTTGTTGTTCTCTATGAAAACAAGTGTCTTTTTCACTTCAGAGAACTGAATTAGTAAATATTTTTGCAAGGAACGCCATGAAACCATTATAAATAAGTAATTGGAGATCTACAGAAAGCCTCACTGTGTGTAGGTTTCTTTTCTCTTTTTTCTTGATATTCCAGCCTTGCCTAGGGATACTTTTGGTGGTTATTGAGAGACTTTTGTTTGCTGGTGCTCACTGCAAATCTCATGATGGGAAGGCATCAATTGTATCAATCAATCTCAACTTTTTTTAAGTAGCAAATTTCTAGCCCTTGTTTTTGGAGAGGAGTTTGGCAGTTTGATACATTTTTTTTCTCTCTAAACACTTGAGTACTTGAAATGACACACTGTTGATTACAAAAATAACAGGCTTTGATACATTCTAGTGAAGGTTCATCGTTTAACTATCAGTTATGTGATGTAATAAGAGGCTGCTTTTAGCTACTTTTTAATTGTTGTTTAGTCAGGTAGGAACAACCAGAGAAAAATAGATGAGAGATGAAAGGGTGCAGGAATATGTAAATACATTTATATTCAAAGATTTCCAGAAAACCTAGAGTAATTTAATGAGGTTAAGTTGCAAATAAATGTTTTACTGAAGTTAGATAAAGGAGGACTAGCAGATGATGTACTCTGAGGTAGCTGATGGCCACTTCTTGGTGCTTTGCTAAATATTAATTATGGAAGTTGTTAAATGTACTGTGATATGTGTATTCTTCCACTTTTAATCCTTGAAGGCTTTAGGAAAAAAGAGTTTTACAAGTTTTAGAGGATATGATTACAAGAAAAGCTTGGTTTTTTGGTTTTTGTTTTTTTTTTTTTTTTTAATTGCTGTAGGAATATCTTTCTAAAGCAGTTGTTGAAGATGTCTTGCCTGCAGTGGAGTGGGGGGGGGGGACTTAAAGTCCATCTTCCTCCAGTCAAGCGGGTTGTTTCTGGAAGTACCAATGGAAAGCAAATTTGCACTGAATCACTGTTCTCATGTACTAATTTGCATGTACCTGTTGTTTGTGTGCAGCTGTTACTGACTTATCATTCTGTTGCTTACTGTGACTCTGATTAACGTGAGGGCTTGCCCCTGTCACTGTGGTGCATTTCCGTAGGATGGCTTTCTGGGATCCTTTCTTGTCAATTCTTGCCCTGGTCATCTTTGGTAGTCTTATTTCTTGCCAGTAACCGAAGGGCAGCTTTTAAAGCCAGTCAGTGTATAAAAATTCACCAGAAAAAAAGGTAACGAGTAACTTATTGGATACACTGATAACCAGAAAGGTCACTACAGAAGTAGTGTCTGTAGCCTCCTCTGGCTCCCTCCTCCTCGGCCCTGCCCTGCTCTGTCCCCAGTGAGATGGGGGAATGACAAGATTTGCATTTGCAGCCCTTTTCTTCTTAGGGTGGGATGGATGTACTTATTTTATTAGGGATTAGAAGTACAAGGAATGGAGTATTTCCTCCTTCTGTCTTGTAACTGAATCAGATGACTTGAAATAAACTTTCTGGTTTAGCAATGTGAATAGGGAGATGTAGTTGTTATTCTGCATTTCGCATGGTATTTCTCAGGCTGTTACATATCATCTAGATGAGAGCATGGGAGTATATTACATTCTCCTATATCTCTTCAGACCGTCTGATAACTGCTTTTTAACACACTGGAGTAGCATTTCTGTATGGTCTTTTTTTGTTTTATTGTTCCTTCTGCCTTTGTCTCCTGAGGCAGGTGTTCTCCTGCCACTTAAGCAGGCAGAAGCTTTCCTCTGGAAAGCAAATATGTGTCAGCTTTCAAACAGTTTCCATCTTCTGGAAGTGCAGCATGTATACTGGGGAGTCCAGCCCTGCTGCTAGAAATCAGAAGACAGTTTGCTTATGGCACATTTGTCCTTTAAGATGAAGGGAAACGGGAATGATATTCTAGGGTAAATTAAAGAGGGGAATAATTCGGTGTTCACGGTAACTTTTAACATTGACTCATTCTTAATTATTTTTATGGAACTGCGTCATATGAAAAGTCTGCTTTAACTTACTGCTTAATAAATATATTCATGATCTTTGTTATCGAGAATTCTGCTTAATCTGATGGTTCTTTGTAGAAGCTATTTCCACAATTGGCTGTGCTACCAGAATACATGCCTCTGTTATGAGATTACATCTAGAATTTAAGATTTCTGATAAAGTCATACCAGCCAAACCCTGTATTGATTTTCTCATGGACACTTCAGCATTTTTTCAACATACCATTTGATTGCTTCACTGACTTCTATTTTCATAAGATACTTGTGAGACAGAGCAGGTAATGGATTTCCTTGTTCACAGTTGTAACTGAAATATTCAGAGGGCGTCACAATGAAATTGTCCTTACTCGACTCAAAAAAAATTATTGAGGAATGATCTGATAGTGCTATAACTTAATTCAGTTCTGCAACATGCAAAGTAAGGGCATTCTCCTTACTTTTGGTCTATTTAAACGTCTGTGACGCTTCTGTTTCAAGTACAACTTTAATAAATGTATTCCAGTAGAAACTGGAAATACTCAGCCTATCTTAATACCCTGTTCTGCAAGTTCTTCATTAAGCACTGAGGGAACAAGGACATACAGGTACTGACTACGTCCGACAAATTCTGTTGGCCATTCTTCATTGTGGGAAGGGCATCTTATATCACGCAGATCTTCTCAAGAAATGGCATTTGTCTACTATATTTTCAATTAGCTTTTTTCTTGCTGTTGGTATTAAGAACCTAGATAATTCTGGAATCCCTAATGCAAGACCTTCTTAAAATGTGACTTTCTCAAACTTCATTTCTCCTGCATCGTTCAAGTGGCTCATGCAGAGGCTTTCTGAAAATAAAGTCCCTTGTAACTCAAAATGGATATAAAAATGCCAAGCTTTGCAAAAGAACTACTCTTAATGAATAACAGAGTATTTATCACCACTGTTAAAATTCCCACTAAATGTCAAATGAGGTGACTAATCCACATATCCCTGTTGACCTCAGGAAAAGCTTCACACAAGCAAGAAGTTCCCACTCTGCTCAAGTACTTGGCATTCTTTTGTGCAAACTAGTTTCATTTTCTTTTTAGTGGTTTTTTGGGGGGGTTGGTTTTTTTTTTTTTGTAATTATGTTTTTTTAAAGCTCGATGATATTTAAAGTTGGTGTCTGGCAGTAATTATTTAGTCCTGGAAGGGAAAGGACAACTTGAATTTAATGTTTAGCTGCACGTCTTGTTATAGCCTGCTTAATTGTCATCTGTTGTGACACGTCCATTTGTCTTTTACAGGAAGCCCATGATGGACTTGCTGATCTTTCTCTGTGCACAGTATCATTTAAATCCATCAAGTTATACCATAGAGTTGGTATCAGCAGAAAATAGCCAGATTAAATTCAAACCTAACACGCCAGTGGGAATGCTTGAAGTGGAAAAGGTGATTGTAAAGGCAAAACAAACGGATAAGAAGAAACCTGCTCCAGTTATACCAGAGGTGAGAACTAAAATTAAGTTATTGAGAAATTAGAATCACTGCTGTATTCAGCATGTTGAGCTAGTAGTTCATCCTCTTGTTTCAACTTTTCCTGTTGTCTTTTATCCTCTCACCTTGCAGCTCTGTGAAATGCCTTAGTCTGTTTTTGATAAGCTCCTCTTGGGTAAAATACATCTCGATTTGTTGCAGCAAACATCTTTGCTGCTGAAAGAAGGAAATATTACAGTATTATTTGAAATTCCATGCCTTATCGGCCTTTTGAAAAATTCTGCAGATGAAGTGTGGCTGAGTACAGCCTTGAACAAACTGAAAATCAACATCTTGTACCATCTGTCATGCTGTGATGTATGTGCCCTTCTGATTGTATGTTCATTTTCCTTTAATACATACTGTTCTCTCTTGGCTTTTTTTGGATGCCCTGAAGAGGGCAGGAGCTTTAAGAAGTACTAAACCAATTTCTGGGTGTTGCCTCAATCTTTCCTTCCACCTTTGTCCTTCTGCTGTGTAGAAGAATACTGACTTTTAATTTATCTAAAGCACTTAGAGAGGGCCAGGAGAGCTCTTCTGCTGCCCTTCTGCCTTCCTCCTGTACACGTGTGCACAGGCACTCGCTCGTGGCTCATCACCTCACTTCTACAGCTGCCCAGTATAACCCAGCAGGGCATCTCCCTCCAGGCATGTACCCTGCTGCACAGGCCAATGGCACTGCTAAAGGAGAAAGCAGTCTGCTTCACGTGTCCTTTTCTTGCATGGAAGGGAATAGCAAAATAGTTTCTTATGTAATGTTTCTGAACTTGCAGCACTGGTGAAGTTGGCCATAAGTGGAATTCCTGTGATTACTGTAAGGCTGCTGTAAAAATGCCAGTTCTTTCAGAATTTGTGCTGGTATTTATTGGAATTTTCTTCTCTTTAGCAAACAGTAAGGGTAGTAATAAACTACAAGAGGACACAGAAGACAGTAGTAAGAGTTAGTCCACATTCACCCCTTCAAGAACTCATACCAAATATCTGTAGCAAGTGTGAGTTTGATCCTTCACACACTCTACTACTGAAGAGTTACCAGTCTCAAGAACCCCTTGATATGACAAAATCTCTTAATGACCTCGGACTAAGAGAACTGTATGCCATGGATGTCAGTCAAGGTAAGATAACATCTGTAAATTGCTGTTATATAACATTTTTAATAATGTGTATTTTAATAATGTATACGTGTTGTTGGGTTTTTTACTTATGGAATGATTTTCTAGAAATTTAGTATATATTTCATTAGTCTTCCACAGAACTGCAGCTGACTCATGTGTACCTGGACTTTTGTTTTCAGAAGTGCTGTATAAAAGTTTTATTTTCTAACCAAGTGTTCGCTACCAGCAGAGGTAGCTGAGTACAAAACCTCACTTAAACACAAAGCCTTCTTTTCTTTCCCTCACGCCTTCCCCAAAAAACCCAACAACATTCTGTTTCTCTTAGCTCCTACACGACATCATGATGACCTGAGAAGAACAGAAATGTTAGAGAAAATTAGTTTTCTTTAAAATTATTTAAAATTTTTAAAGTGTTAGAATATTCTGATGCTCTTTATGTATATTTCTGAATGCTGCTTGCTAATTTTATAGATTGTGAAGGAATAATAATTGTCTTTTTAATGGCAGTCCAACAGGGATACAATGTACTAACTTTCTAATATTTGTACAGACATTCCTAGGCCAGATTTTAACTTCATCTGGACAGGTGACAGGTTTCCTATACTGTAATTAAAATTTTTGTACAATGTGATTTGTTCCATTTCAGACATTTCTCCTAGGAAATTTTACCTCAGTGTAGAAAGCAGTAATATTGATGGACTCACTCCTGGTTTTGACCACTTCTTTATTTGCTTGATTTTATTTCTGCTCTAAAACTTTTGGGGCTTGTTGGGGGGTTTTTTGTCTTTGCCCATCTTTCTACCTAAATGTGGTAACCTTACTGTTTGGTGGTTACAGTTTCAAGAGTTCTCTCAGTTGACTTGCTAAAGGTCAGAATGACAGATTTGGACAGTATGTCCTTTTTCCGTAGAGAAATCGCAAATGAAATATCTTTCTCTTCCACACTGGAAACCAACATATTTTAGCTTGCCTAAACATGTTACTTTGACTACATGAGCCCCAAATGCATTATTTAGTTTGTTGTCTGGTTATTTACTGCTTTCATCTACAGACTGGCAAAGCTGCTTTTTGCACAATGTGTTGAGTGTTTCACTTGAATCAACAGCCAAAAATCCTTAGGAGGGCATACAAGGGCATATATGCTTTCTACACAGCAGTGCCCTGCTAGGAAATTTAGGTATTCTTCAGTTCTCTTAATAGGAAGTAGTTCAGCATTTCAATTTTGCAGGCAGGTTCAAAGCTCTGCATTTTCCATGATCTTTATGAAAGTAAATAGTGAGATGTATCTTTTACTTAATAGAATTTAAATTCTATTTTATTTTATTAACATTATATCTTAATTTTACATTCCTCTTCATTTTCCAAGTTTGGACTGCCTGACCATCCAAACCAGAGCAAACTATTCTACGTACTGATTTTTCTCTTTGCTTGAGAAATATAAGTGGAGCCTCTCTCCTTACGTACATGGTTGCAGTATGTGTTGCATGTCTTTAGGCTTAAGTTCTTGAACGACTTTAGTATTAGGCAGTAAAGATACGCATCCTTTTACTTCTGCAAAGTACCCAGTTAATTTTTCCCTGATGTTGAAGATCCAGCTTGGCTTTCTGTGTTTGTAAGTTGTTACTATGTCCTTGATTCAGATTCACATTTTCTGTCTTTCTTTTTGTCTTTCTGTAGCTGCATCACCAGTTGATTTAAATTTACCATCTTTTCAAGGTATGATTTACTGAAATAGGCAGTGAAACTGTAGCACTTACGGGACATTAGCACCTGCTCCTGCTATAACGTCTGCTTAACTGTGGCATGAGTAATATCTCTGTCCTATCTTAAATGCATATTACAAATGAGAGTGCAGAATTGGATATACCCAGTTATATAGAAAGTATTTTTGTAGAGTTTTGCCCTCGATCAGTTTATTAAATTTAGGTTCTTGTTTATATTGATACTTGTACCACACCTGCTGATTTCTATTGCTCATTACATCTTCACTCAATGGGATTTCTTCAAGAAAGTTCATTCTAATAAAATTTTTAAAACAGTCAATTATTAAATTTACAAATCCTCTGCATGAATAAAGCAATTTAAGGAGGATAAATTCTGTAAGATAACGAGAATGGGTTTGACTGTCTTTACTACGACTGCCATGCAGTTGTGTGTGCACTGAGTGTTTGGGTGATCTTTCTCCATAGTTACACCATGTGCAGACTGGGGCCTGGCTTGTCCCACTTCACACTTTGCCATAAATTTAAGGTGGTCGGAATGGAGAGCTGAAAAGTCTGATGCTCTTTTTCCCTTTTACTACCTTTGTGATATGAACCAGAACATATGACAAGTGGGGTGGGCTAGACTAAGTGCTGGGGGTATTAAGAGCAGCTGAAACTCGTCTGTCCTGAGTTCTGAGAAGAAGAGGAAGAACATGGATGGTAGGCAAACTGTTCATTTTGCAGCACTAGAAAAATTACTAATATAGATGATTTATGATGTGTTTTGTGTATCATTGCAGGAGGCTTATGACACAGTGAAATAGTAAGAGTGCAGGAGAAATAACCTCTGCATGAAATAACATCTAGGACTGTTGTTTTCTGTTTTAGGCTCCTACCAATCTGAAAACATAGATGTTCTGAAAGAGAAAGAAAACAAAGGATTTTTCAGCTTTTTTCAGCGAAACAAGAAGAAAAGAGAACAAGTAAGGTGTAAATGTATAAGCAAAACTTCTAGAAACATACTCCGATTGAGCAGTCAATACTGTTGATAGTTTTCCAGAAAATGTATGCAACTTGGATTTCTTTTTATTTCCCACACCTCAAGGCTGCCAGTGCCCCAGCAACTCCATTGATGAGCAAGCCAAGGCCAACATTTATCACGAGGTCTAACACTGTCAGCAGGCAGTATGACTCAAACACTCTGCCTGCTGAAATGCCGAAGAAACGCAGAGCTCCTTTGCCACCCATGCCGAGCTCTCAGAGTGCTCCTCAGGAACTCTCACGAGCCCAAGTCAGACCTACATCTGATATTGTGAAATCCAACAGCTTTGATAGGAATGAACAGGTTAGTTACATTTACTTTGCTTCTCTTAATAAATACAGACATACTAACCCTGATAACCCTGTTGTTAATATATGATGAGGCTTGAAATAAATGGGAAATAAAAGTGAAGTAATTGCTTTAAAAAATTTTAGCTAGGAAATAACTATAGAAATTGAATGATGATTCCTTTTAAACTTTATAGCCAAAGCAGCTGCTGTATTTTGAAAAGGTAAAACCAACTTCTTATGTAAATTGGTCTTGTAAGCATCTTTTGGTTCTTTTCAGTGAATACTTTATGTATTTAAATATGACAATGTGGTCTCACTTTATTATAACTAGTAATTGGGGTTGGGATATTCCTGTTAATTTTGAATGTTTTAGTTACATGGGATAACGAGTCGTTTGTTCTTTACACTATGCTGTAGAAAAAAGTTGACATGGGGAGCGGTCTAAAAATTGTTTTGGTGCCAGCAAGTTAAAGTAAGGTTTTTATTTTAAAAATTGGGCTGTATTTTATTGAAGCTATTAGATGTGGGCTACATATTTGAGTCACCTATATATATCCCATGACATGCAAAAATTCTGTCAATAGAATTTGTGAGAATTGATGCATTAACTGGTATTGGACATGTTGTCAAGTGTGAATTCCAATTAAAGATCAAGGTTAAAATTTTTCTTATGTATATATATCTTAATTTTTTTTTATACACTGCTTTGACTACAGTATCTAAAGATGGTCTTTAGATGTGAAGTTATTGGCATACTAGAAAAATTAAATGCAGAACTAAATGAAATACAAGTCTGAGGGATTAATTTTGAGTTAGACTTGGAGACAAGAAATTTCAGACTGTGACTACCTTTATCTCTCTATAATGATTTAGTCTTTCACTGATGCACAGAACCACAAGAGAGCACTGTTTAACAGAAGTTCTGTCTATGTGTATTGTGTCCTGCTGAAAAGCTTTATCATTTGAAGACGACAAAGGTTTCTTTCTGAATTTTAGTAAAAGGAACCTTTGTGGAGAGTAAGAAGATCATGATTTTTTTTTTTTTACTTCATCATATTTGTCTTCTAATTGAATTAGATTTTTTTTAAAATAGCTTAATAATGTCAACATGCCTTAAATTATTAATATCCTATTATGTCTAAAAGTAATGTATGACTGCTTGGCTGTCACTCAAACAAACAATTGCTTAGATTTATTATTTTGTGCTGAATTTCTTACTGATCTAAAGTGATCTGACTGAAGTTGAATAGCTCAACAAGAGAGGACATCCAGATCGAATTATATTTTTGTGTGTATTTTCTATTTTGTACTACTGTGTGCAACTCACTTAAAACTTAGAGGCCTTTGGCACGCATTTTTTAAGGTGACTTCTATCTGATTGGGATTTGATTGCACAGTGATTTGTCAGAAAATGCAGCACTTGGGACTTAAATGTGGGCAAATACTTACTCTTTCCTTTGAATTTTATTAATTCAAGTAAAATATTTTGTCTTTTGGTATCTACCTTCCAATAAATACCATCTAATGAATGAATTTGACGTAGTACATATTGCTCAGCTTGATCAGGGAACTCCTAATAAGGATCCTGTGAGAGACTTCCTTGGAGAATAAAGTTGCTGCTTGGGAGAGTACTGAGACATTTTGAGAGACAGCCTTCCTGCAGCACAAGAGTGGTCCATCCCCCTAAGTGGGAATAGGAGTAGACATAGAAACAAACTGTTAAATGTTTTTAAGCGGTTTCATTTAAATGTCCTACTGAGAGAGCTCAAGTGCAGAAATAAAAGGGGGCAGAACAATTCTCAGAAAGAAATAGAGATACTTCTTGGACATGCAGAGATGCTCTTAGAAATGCAAAAGCAAGCCTGGTGCTCCAAGTGTCAGAAGATGTCAAGAGGAGGAAATTTGTAAATTAGTGGCAAACGGAAATCCTAGGATAAAGGATGAGGTCATCTATCTTTTATTTTAGCAAGGTGTTAGTCACTGTCTACCTCAAATTTTTTAAATTGAAAAAGTATGATACAAACTGGACAGACAAAACACAAGATAGGACAAAAAGTGCCTACAGTTCGAACAGTGGGGGTAATGGCTGCAATTCAGACTGGTTGTAATGCAGAGTTCCCAAGAAGTTGGTAGTATAGCCAATACTGTTAAGTATCTTTATAAACAATCTGCATCGTGGAACTGAATCCACCTTCAACAAACTTGAAGTCGACACCGAAATGGGCAGAGAGGCAGGTACTCCAGCCACCACTCAGGGAGGCAGTGATAGGCTGAATGAGATTTTAAAAAGATGCATGTGAAATTCTCTATCTGGAGTGAAGTAATCCCGAGCACCAGTACAGGCTGGGGTCTGGTCATGTCATCCACCTTGAATCCAGTGTACTCAATAATTTTATGCTACACCTGCACTGCTGTGTCCAGATTTGTTTCCTGCAGTTCAAGAAAGAGATTGAAAACAGGCCACCACGATGTATAAAGGTTTGGAGAAAATAAATGTTTTAGTGGAAAAAAGGCTCAGATAGTGTCTAATCACCTTCTTCTGATACTTGGATGGTGTTAAAGGGAAGGAAAGAAAGAAAGAGGTATACGCTTCACAAGGATGCATGGTGATAGGGATGAGAACCAATGGACATTAGTTTCTGCAGAGGAAATTCCATTCAGACTGGAGAACAAAACTCACCCCTGTGAGAACTGACTGTTGGAATAGGTCACTCATGAGAAATGGTAGAAGCTTCTTTGCTGGAAATGTTTGAGATGTTCCTTGACAGGCTCTTGCAATAACCAATAATAAAGTGTAAGAACTTGCTTTCAACAGAAGGTTGGACCAAATGATCTCAAAAGGTCTCGCTTAATCCAGATCAGGTCTCAGTAATGAGGCCACTACAGTGGTCACACTAGATCACAATTATTTCATTGTAAACAATGTAAGAATTTGGTCTGTCATATTCTCTACTGTTGAAAATGTGTGTCCAGCTGGTAGGACTTAGTCTCTCTCAGGCTGCTCACCAGGCTGATGGGTGTGTTCACCGGGCTATTCAGTATGTCTGGGAATTTCACTGTAACTTCAGTGTCCAATGAAGTTAATTTACGAAAGTGAACATATACTTTTTTTCCTTAAGGGTTACTTTTTATCACCTTTTGCTTTCAAGAAGCATTTCATTGCTAATCATACTGCTTTTAAGAATGCTAAAGTTCTGTAGCCTGCCCTTTAGTTTACTTGGCAGACAGGATACATACTTTATTTCTTCTGTGGACCAGGATGACCTTCTGCATGGGCCCTATTACGGGCAAATCTCTCTTGTGACATCCACAAGGAAGACAAAGTGAAATGTCAGATTTGCCTGGATAAACTGTCTGCCTGGTTTTGAGAGAAACGTGTCAAAGTCGTAACATCAGACTACAGTGAAATGAGCCAGCTTTAAGGGAACAGATTTCTCACTGTTGTATTTCTTCAAATTCTCAACATACTGTAGTCCAGTTTCTCACAGTGTTAAAAGGTGTTTTAATGTTTACCTCCTACAGCTTCTCTGCTACTTTTCCATTACAGAAACTGCTTTCTCTTTGTGTGAGTAGATACATTCTGATATGAGGATTGGGATTTTTTTTGCCTCCATTTCAAGGTAATTATAGAATTGGTTTTTAGGGACACAGTCCAATTTTTAGGGGAGAAAATAGTACAGTGGATGTCAGGGTACCTTTTACAAGTTATTACATGGCATGATTTGCTTATTTTTCTATATGAGACTTGGAAGATGCCTAGTAAGCTTAAATGGTTAATGTTTGTCCAGGAAATGTCTATGTTAGATCAAGTGGGAAATGAGCATGTTGGTCTCTAGTATTGAAATCCCTCACTTGTTTGTCAGTTCTAATTCTGGGCAAGATGACTCTTGCCAGAAGTATATTTAGAACTAGCATGTTTAAATACACTTGCAAGTAGAGAGGACTCTCAAGGGTTTTTGCAAAGTGTTGTTGTATAATTTAGTTGTGTGTATCTTCCCAGTTTTCATAAAAGTGGTTGCAATTTTCTAGTAATAACACTTCTTTAAAAGAAAGGCATTTGATTATGCCCAAAATGCCATGTCTAATTTTCTTCCTACTCCTTTACTTATAAAAGCTAGACTGATACATCTTCATTTTATCCCATTAATGTTTCTCTCCTTACACTGTTTACAGTTACTGTATAGGAGCATGCGTAAACTATGCTTGGGTAGGAACAATTAAGTGAAGATTTTTAGTCAAAACATTTACAGTTTAAAATAATAGATAGATCTTCTCAACTGTAGAGATACAAATTGCTGTTATTTACACAACCCTAACTCCTAAAGAAATCTAAATCTCCAGGCTACTTCTTAAAAAAGAAAGATGAGAAGATGGGAGAATGGGGGAAGGGTGGGAAGCAACTAAACCATAAAGTACTTCTGAAAAGATTTTTTAGCCACTGTCACAGGGCTAGGATTAGTTAGGATTTCTGTGAGGGGTGAGTTCCATGCTGAAGAAATTACACCAGAAGCTTGCTTGCCTGCCACTTGATGTTCAGCCCTTTAAAGGAGAAGTTGGACAATGATGCATTGAACACTATGGACAGCAGGGGTTTTGGGTGGAGTCAGGGATACCTGGGAGAAGAGAGTGCTCAGGACTACCTGAAATTTGCATGAAGATAATCTCATATTATTCTGAGATGTTTCAGAATTGGTGGTGAATGTTGCATGCATCCACTTTTCGTCATATCAAATACATGACTTTACTCCTTTATTGTATTTGCTTCTGTACCAGCAAGATAAATCCTAGGAGAAAATAGTCATATTGGTTGTTTGGACAGAATATCACCAGCTGAGTTTCTCCAAATATATTCTGTATGTCTTTTCTTTCCAACAGATCAGAGGTACATTACTTCCTTAGTAGTACTTAGGATAAGTATTTTGAGAAGCTTAAGTCATGTAATAGAAATTGAGTGTATGAGTCATTGTAGGAGCAAATGCATAAATGCATATTTTATTCTGTTACTTCTTGGACATACATTTGCCTGCATGCACAAAGGGAAGAAAGAAACATTAGCAGTATGACTAGCAATGTGCTTTGCTATCCCTACATGACACAGTCACCTGTATATCTCTGTTAAACTTAGATATATATGGAGCAAATGAGGTAGGATGTGATATGAAAATGTCTGTCTAGTGATCTTTGGTGTGAGGTAGGCTTTCCAGCACACTGAAATGCTCCACTACCACTATATTCTTTCCCAAATGCTCTTTGGTTTTTTGTTGCCATTGCAGCTGCAAAATTACTGTGCCTTAATTACCTTTATTTGCTTTTTTGAAGTGATAAGAAGGGCAAGGCACTTTGTCTGCCACTGCTTACAGAGGCTGGGACTTGGGAAGCACTGGCATCTACTAGTGTTTGCTTTGGATGGGATTTGGTGCCAAATTTGAGACTAAAAAGTTTTCATCTCCACCCTTCCTTGTTGCAGGATGAGGAGGGTGTATGGTGTTAAAAGTAGAACTCCTGCATATGTTATAGAAGTTATGACAGAGTTCACTGGTGTTTCTGAATAAACACAGTTAATTATTTAGTGATCCTAACAAGAAATTTAATTTAAATGTAACTGATAAGGCACTGGTTATCATAGGCAGTTGGTATGACACATGAACACCCAGATGTATATTCCAAAACTTTGTCAGATATGTCTTAATAACATTATTTTAATTTTTTTCCATCTGTGTAAAGTACTATTTTCACATTGCAGCTTTTGTTAGGATTTGAAAGCTCTTAATATTCATATGTTGAATAATTCCTGAGAAAATCTGTTCAACACTTGAACCTTAACTGGAACATTTAGTACTTTCTTGAAATCTCTCTTTGCAAATTGTTTGTTTCTTTGGATGCAAAGGGCAGTAGAAAGGCTTATAAAAATCTAATAGCATTTGTGCTCTTATGCTGAGAACATTATTTTCCCCCTACACACACACTTGTTGTGTGCAGAAGGGAACTCTGGTGACATCTGTTCCGCTGAGAGAGTGTGCGCAGAGCGCGGTGCCAGCCGAGTCACTGAGGGAGCCTGTGTGAAGCAGGAGAGGTGCAGACCTTGGAGCAGGGAAATGTGGCTTTGTGCAGAGCCTGAGCACAGCTGCCGGAGAGAAGACAAACAAAACTGCCCAAATGCAAGGAGGAAATACTTCAGCAACAATAAAAAGCCTCATTTGGAGAAATAATATTGTATTTGATGTCCCCTCCTGAATAAATTCAAAGGCTGAATACTATTAATTATTTTCACTTTTTAAGAACTATTTTGGAACTGTGAATAAGAAATTATAAAAGTGTAAAGTGATTTTTGTTATGTGACATTTTAATCTAGAAGCTGGCTTGTTTAAAAACTACTCAAGCATGCAAGTATTTTTAATTAGGAGTGATGTGTTCCTATCCTCTGGTGTTCTTAAAATAATATTTCACCTTGTGCTTTGTGTTTTCTCTCTTAAACCCTGACTCTTGCTTTGCTGTAAAAGGTCTGAGTTGCTTGCTTTGGCATTAGAGTGATGGGTAGAAAATTGTGTGAACAGTTTTGGACAGTGGTGCTCCTTACAGTGCAGTATCTGTGGGTCTGTTATACCTGATATCAGAGTGGGACAAAGCAGATGACTGAGGGTGCCCAGGGTGGCTCAGAGGATAGTTTTTCATTCATAGCCCTGTTCATTCATTCGGGTATTGTTCTGCAGTCTCACAGGAGCTGCCAAACACTGCCTGACAGACACCTTGTGCCAGTATCTTTTCTGTTGTAATTTTCTGTATAGATTTGATTGTGTACAGCCAAATACTCAGGCTTTTGGTCTTTAATATCCCACTTACTGTGGAATCTTTGGATATTTGTTCAGTGTTAGCTTTCTAAATGATAAGCATCTTTTTCCATGGAAATTGACACAATCAACAATTCTATTGTCTGATGTTTTTGAAAGGATTGTCAGTGAAACAAGAATATGTAGGTGTCTCTATGCCTGCTCTGTTCCTTGATATTGTGCTATGTGAAGTGGGCTGGTTAATTGAAGCACAGAGAAGTTCTCTGAAGATGACCCCACACTCAGCTGTTGTGTGGATCCTTCTAGCCAGAAATGAATGTCACTGCAGGACTTTATTATATTGTTGAGAAGACAAGTGATAGGAATCAGAATTACTACAGAAACAGGCAGCTGTGTCCAGTTCCAAAATGCATTCCTTTATTGCTGGGATCCTGAACATTGTCCTTCTAGTAGATGTGGATACAGTTTTCTTCAGCATAAGACAAACCATAGTTAAGAATGGCAGGCAAATTTACAACCAGTGTCTTCCTGAGACAGACAATGTGTTTCTAAAATTGGGCTGCTTTATCATAAAAATATGAGGTCTTCAGCAGGTATCCTTTAGCCATTTTTTAATTATTTTCATTATTTGTGAATTAAGATTTTTAATTTTTGCTACAATAATGAGGACATTACTATGCTGTAACATCAGTGGGTATTATAATTTTTTTTTTTTTGCAAATTTCTAAAATTTAACTTTGTTAAATATTGTAAGACAGTTGTACTTGATAAGTATTGAAATCAGGCATTCCAAAGATTTCTATGGAGGTTCAGGTATTTCAAGGAGGGAAAGAAATTCATAATAATTATGTATACAGACCAATTAGGACTGATGTATACAGACCGATTAGGACTGCTGTTGAAGGAATGGAGAAGGAAACGTTATGTTATGTCATTATGGTGGGGTGTAGTTGAAACTTCTTTCTGCAATGAGTTTAGCTACTTTTAGAAAAGAATTATTTTGGGTTTGTAGAATAGTCTTTGGGCATAAAAGAATTCAAATTTCTTTTACACTATATGTAACAACTGATTTACTGCTCTATGTTGCACCTCTGTGAATATATTCAATTACTCGAGAAAATCTTTTTTTTTGAAAACAACTCCTTGGAGGAATTAAGATGAAAAACACAATACGTTTGGTAATACGTTCTCTCTTTCCCAAATGTATACTATAAATACTTTTGGAGAATAATTACTAGAGCTATTTCGCTGTTTTTCACTGATTGCTAGTAATCTTCCTGCCCTGTCTCCCTTTGCAGGCCCCTCTGGGATTGGTACGGAAAGGTTCCCTGCCACTCAGTGACACTGCTTCCGTGAACTCCTCTCTACGCAGGATGAAGCGCAAGGCGCCCTTGCCACCCTCTAGAGCACCAGAAGATCAAAGTGAAAGCAGTAATGAGCCTGGTAATCTTTTTGTGCTGTTTAATTGGAAGGCAACTGAAAGTATAGCTGGCTAAACATTAAAGTAACGCCACCTTATGAGATAAGAACCTCAGGTGAGCAATCACACAGCTGCAAAGAGTACATTTATTTTTGTTACCTCACCAACTGGGGAAGCCTCGAAGCAGCACCCGGGCAGAGGCACCCAAGTGGGAACACCGGCACCCCAGAGCTCGGTCTGTGCCAGAGGATTGCCAAACCTGCTCCCTTCCCTCTGTCAGGGATTCACACAGGTGTATTTATCATGGTGCTTTGATCTTTCCCACAGCAGGTTTGGAATCTCCAGCATGTTCCAAAAGATGCCTTGTAAGTCTATCACAGGCCTATGTTATCTGAACACAGGTGTTCCACTTGTCAAACACACAAGATTAAACAGCAATTAGTATCATATATGTGGGGTTTTGCACCCCTACTGCAAGTCACTTGAGCGTGTTTAAAATCCTCCTCGCCGATCTTCTGTTATTTTCCCACAAGTGTGAGAAAGAGAGGTATTTAGAGCATGCAGATCAGAAAAAACAATACCAAATTAATTATAGTTAGGTTAAGTATAGAACTGTGTTTATATTGCTCAGGTGGACTGCTTGGGGTGTGGAGAAAAGATTAGCTTCTCTGGATCAGCGAGAGTATAATAGCAAATGGACTGACTAGAAGAATCTTGGAGAAAGTTCAGTATTGGCTTTTTGTAGTTCTTCTGTTTGATCAAAAATTCAGTTTTCTGGTTCAAAAATACCTAAGAGTTGAGATTAAAATATCTGGAAAATGTAATAGTGAGCACTAGTTGCTTCAGAGGAGTTTCTTGAAGAAATCACTAGTCTGTATGAGCACAATCTAACATTTTATCTAGAACTTTTGTTGGTGCAGAAATTGAGAGGTGGTAAAGATTGTTGCTTCACTTTTTGCAGTAGCAGAGTCAACAGAATCAGCCTCCATTAAAGTGGAAGGAAGAGCCACTGAAATGCAGCCTGAAACAGGTTGGTTCTTTTTACAAAAGTATTGATAAAATCTGCTTCATAGCAAGCTATCATAATTCATGGCAATAAATTACTATACTGTAGATGTGTCTTAAGTATAGAACTAATTTTAATGCTTCAGATCCATTAAGTTTTCCTTTGAAGTAAAAATATGGCTTTCTAAAATAAAGATATTTTACCTTTATTGTCTACAGAAACAAATACAATATGTTTTGTATTGGTATCTGTGCTTTACATTTAATAAACTAAACATTATCGCAGTTTTCCCTCCTTCCTCACAAGTTATAGAGAAGAACTATCCAGAATTTCTGTGATTTTTTTTGTACCTCATAACAAGCTTTTCAAAAGCTAAAGCCCAGTGTTGTTTTTAGAACCCTGCCTCGTGCTGCCCCTGACCTGCATAACATAGGGGCAGGAGCAAATCTGTGCCTGCCTTTCGGTTGGCATCTGAACAGCCTTGAAAACATAAGTTGTAAATCTAAACTGAATGCATAAATAGTTGTTTATACTTTAAATTATTTGTTGGGTGTTATGGGAAAAATGTGATATAGGAAAGTATAGCTGTTTAAAATACAATTATTTAGCTGCTGAACATAATGCTTTTTTGATTTATGCAGTTTGTGCTGTGAAGTACTGTTGTTTGTAAGCACCAGACTGTAGGGTTCAGTTACAAGATACAACATCTAGAAGTCTTCTAAAATTTGCAAAAGCTTTTAGAATAATCAGTGCCAGTGCAGTCTGAAAAAATAACTCTTCAATGCATTTCATAAGAAGGAAGTATATAAATGCTAAGCCTGTGGAGTGCCACTGTCATTATATGAGGCTAAACACTCGGTTACTGTGCTAATTGACAAGAATTTTTAAGTAGTTTTCCAGCTGTTTTATTCAGGATGCCAGTCACATTCGCTGGAGTGGTAAAACACAAATGTACCACGAGTTGAAAAAGTCATCTGCTAGGATGCTAGGTCTCTGGCAAAGGGGGAAAAATAAAAAAATCAGTAATGAGTAAACTTGGGCTTGGTTTGTGTTTAGGGCACTTTATGTAAATGATTGGAAAAGACATTAAGTAGAAACAATATGTAACGTAACAAATGGGAGTGTGAACCTACACTGTGGAGTCTGAGTTTGAAGATCTGACGAAGTTGTAACCTTTCGTTGTCCTGTCGTAGCAGATGAAAGAGAATAATCAGTTGTGAGTGAGTGTCTTGTTTATTAGTACTGAAGTTTGTGTGTTGAAAACTATCTGTCTACATGCCGTGGGTCTAAGATGAGCGAGGTTATCATACTGGGATTTTAAATCAAGTTTTTTTGTTTTCTTGTACTTGTTTTTATCTTAAGATTGTTGATCTGGGCTAGAATTTTTGCCTTTCCCATCACTGTAATGGCCAAGTGCTGTGTAGATAAACAACCCTGAACTTCAGAGAGATGGCTTGTTTGTTTTTCCATAGATTTAGAAACTTCTGATTGAGGCATTTGAGTTCTGTAATTAAATATTTTAATTTAAGCTGCAATGGAAAGAAATAGAAAAAGGTAATCATCTTCACTGGGCTTAGAAAATCTATTTTGAGCCCTTGGATTTACCTTTGCAGTTAGTGACAATCTTCAATTTCTAGTTCTCCTCCTGTCTTCATGTAGTGTCCTTTGCTGAAGACTTAAATGTAGTGCAGTTTTTTTAAGTGTACGTACAAGTCACATAGCACAGCTTCAGTGCCTCTTTTTTTTCTCATGGGATACTGCTGCTCTCTGGTGGCATCTCTGAAACTGTCGTGAGGCCTGTGTATAAAGGGTCCTTTTAGCAAAGCCCCTTGTGCTGTGAGAACCAATATTAACCTGCAGCAAAATCAGATGCAGTACACTTGTCCTATTCCTAGTCTGAAAATTATCCACGTCTGGGAATTGTTCTAGATGGATAAAATAGTTCAGTATCTCTTCAATTGCAAAGTTGGACACAATTTTAACTTTACAAAAACCCAGGAGTTCCTTCCATTTGGATTGATACTGCTTTGATTGTTAGGCATCTGGGAAGCATTGTGAGTTTTTGTCTGACTGTGACTGGCATTCCATAGTAGTTCTGTTATGCAGTGCTACTTCAGCAAATAAGCAAAAAAACCTAAGCTGCAAATACAGCGTTACCTTTTGCCCTAAAATGAACCACTGCTAATGTTCAATTTGGTGTCTGTTAGCTGTGCACTACTTAGACACGTGTACATTAAGTGGAGCTATATAGTACGGAATAGGCAACATTTCTCTTTGAAATGGTGTAGAAACAGTCTGTACTTTGACAAAAGTAGTTTGAAAGCACACATCTGATGGAATAAGCATTGACAAAGAATTAATATAAACATTTGGGATTATAAACAATTCACTTTATCAATTATGATTTTTGTTCACCTTCCCAAAATTTAATTAATGATTAGTCTTTATTTTTCTAGGGAAGAGGGTAAAACAGTGTTCAAAACAGATTTTGAAATTAGAGATTTTTAAAAAACTTTACATCAAACAAATCCCTTGATATAATCCTATTGGTTACAGTATTTCTTAGGCACCTTGTTAAGGGCTGTAGAGTCAAGAGCAGATTTGCATGATGTAGTCAGGCTTTTCCGGCTCTGGTGCTTATGAGCATAAGAGCTCACAGAGCAGCACCAGCCTGTTCTCTGCTGGGCAAAAAGTGTTCTTACTGCTCAAAGGAGACTTGCAGTTGGTATGTCAGTCATCAGGTATGTGTGTATACATATGTGTGTGTGTATATATCTATATATTTATGTATATAGATCTGTCTTCATAGTGACGCACTCTAGACTCTTAACAACGTTGGTTTAGGGCTACTTAAAACCCAGTGATTAATGTTCTGAGAGAATAAATTCTATGCAGGTAGAAATGCAATTTATATTACATATGGAACTAAAGATAGGGTGTATAAGCAATAAGGCAACTGTATATAGCCAGCTTTGCTGTAAGTTCTTCCTAGCAATATGTTGCATGTAAAAGCTATAGACTGAGGGTTTGGAAACAAATCAGAATCTGAGCTGCTCCCCTAGGGAGTTAACTGCATGATGTAAGTGAAGGATGGTTGTTAAATGTTGTTTGTGTTGTATTCGGACTTTATTCTGCTGCAGCAGTGACAGCCCAGGTCTGGAATGAGACCCAGTAACAGATGAAAACTCACTAGCAAGCAAGGCTGATCTTATGCTGACAAATGAGGTAGAGCATTTTTGAAGAAGTGTGAGGGCTGTTTTTGTTTGGTATTATCCATTTGTAGGTCAGGTTAGTCCACCCCAACGCTTGGAAGTGTTTCTAGCACAGCAAAGAACAGACTTTCATATAGCAGGAATGTCAGGAATGTCTCCTACCAACCCAAGCTAAGTTTCTATCCCAGGAGTATAGATATAACTCAGCCTTTGTTACACTCCTCTCCAGAGGAAAACCAGCAGAGAAATGACAGCAGTGCCTGGGCACAAAGCCATAGCAGCTCCAGAATGCTGCCATTTCTCTTGTCAGAAGTCCTGGCTATTCTCTGTTATATAATTCAGGTTTCCATAAAGTATTTAGGCCGAAAATCTGTCTTTGTTCCTGTAGCTGGTAATAGCTCAGGCCCATGGCATAATAGGTCTCACCAGTGAAGGAGGCAATGTTCTTGAGAGCCAGTTAGGGGCTGTGGGATAGTCTTAGCCGGTTTAATGTTTGCTCATATTCTGTTATGCTTTGTTTGTGTGTTTTGACATATATATTTAACTTCTCACACATGAAATGATACTGCCATCGCTAAAATGATCCCTTATTGTAAACATCAAAGTTTCTGTTCTGTACTGAGCCTTTCTCTAATACATACATTCTCTTGTTACTTTTCTCTAACAGTGTACTTCTCTAGAAGTACTGGAAGCATTGTAGGATACCAGCTGCTAAAAAAAAAAGTCAATCTAAGATTTTTTTTTTGTACTCTGGGATCTGTGACTTTCCAGTATTTCTTACTTTTGCTTTCTTTGTTGACTTTGTTGACTTTTACTCTTGGAAATTTACTGATACTACTTAGAAAGACTGCAACCTAATTGTCCAAGTGCAAGGCTTGTTCCTAATTGGTACCACTGTACCCAAAGCTGACGGGAGTACCTTGGTCAGGTGTATTTATTAATTCAACTTCAAGTACACTGATTTATCTGTGTCCTAATCCAGCAACTCAACCTTTTAGTTTAACTATGCTCTGGCTGCAAATGTCAGTATTTTTATGGATTAGCACTTTTGTGCTAATGAACTTAATTTTTCTACTGTAACATGAGGCACTGCACAAGACACTTGAATACACTTAGGATGGTTATGGGAAATTCTTGATAATGGTAATGAAACTTGTTCAAAACACAGGCAAAATTGATATTTGGGTTGCTCTTTAGTTCTTTAACATTCCTACTCTGATACAGAGGAACTGTGTATTTTAAAACTCACTGAAGAGCTAATGAAAGTACAAGAAGTCTGGGTAAAAGAAACTGTCTGCCTCCATGAATTTGGGGTTATGAGATAGATCAAAATATACTTAACAATCCTAATCCAGTACTTGGGTTAAACATGGAAAATGTTTTACAGTAGGTACAGATACAGAGCCAGATGGACAGTAGCATGGTCATGAGCATTTTCTTGTGTCAGAAAAGAGAATTGAAAAGAACCAGAGAATGCTGTGAAATCTGGATGCATCTCTTTTTTAAATATTTTTTTTTAAATTTGCCTGAATTATGCAAAAAAGTCAATTTTCCTTCTTCAAACTACTTAGGCTGCCTTCAACAGTCCCTTTTTATCTACAACCTGCATTGAGAGCTGTGGGTTGATTTGGGTTTTGTTGATTTTGAGCGTATTTTTACTTTCTTTTGCTTTCTTTTGTGAGTGCAGATGTAAGGAGCTCAGAATACAATCTGGAAGAAATTGATGAAAGGGAAGAGATAAGTGTGCAACAGGGAGAGGACAGTGAAAGTACCAATACCTCTCCCAGGATAGGAGAGGTTACTGCAGCCTTCAGCTCTGCTGAGGTACCACTGGAAAATGACAAAAACGATCCTGCTTCATCAGCTCCCGTTCCTGGCAGTGTTTCCGTAGACAACTCGCAAAGCTTCAAGGAAGAAAAACAAGAAAATATGAGCACAGATGGCAAGTAAGTACGTTTTGTGACAAAGAAAGGAGCATTGGGGAGACAATGGGGGAGGCAAATAAAATGCAGAGTGCTGTTTCATTGTGAAGCACAGAATAGAGAATTGTGAGAGAGGAATGAGCTTTAATATGCTTAGCTTTCATTGTAGCACTCTTCTGTGCACAGTAATTCATGAGGCTTTTCAGCAGAAATGACAATGAAGTGTTCTGCAGTCTATTCTGTTTAATCTTCCCTTTCCTTACTATTCAAACAGCTGGAGCCCAGAAAAGCTGCACCCAGCTCTAAAATGCCCAGTGTATTTACTAGAGCAGCATGCTGCAAAAAAATTTGGATTGATTAGTTAAATAAAAATGTACAAATTCATTCTTACAGATGGGGAAAAATGGATACATCAGCCATTTCTGGTTTTTTGGGCATGATTCTTATTGCTTGCATATTTGTTTTGGCTTTAATTTTTATTTTTTCTTTTACTTATGTGTGGTCTTGACCTGTCTCAATCCATTTGCTCTCAGGAAAACAAGTTAATTCAACTTTTTTAAAGAATAAACACATTAGTTTCCTTAACTGCTCTTTTTCCCTTCTGGTGATGCTGTACCTTTGCCCTTCAGCATGTTTGTTAAACTACCTGACTCAGCAGGTTTCCAACATGAGTTAGTGCCTGCTTGAAATAAATGTTGATTGTCCAGAGAAGTCCCATTGTGTTAATGTAATTCACTATTTCTCTGTTCCCTGGGGCAACTAAGCTGGCTACTGTTCCCAAATTAAATTGAAAGTACTATTTCGATTATTGTACTGAAGCCAAAACGTGTGACTGCCCTAGTAGCCAAGAACTTTCAAGGTAGTAAAGAGAGGTTTAACTTGTATTTGAAGGGACGTTTTTGTCAGTCCAAGGCCAAATGTGGCTTAGCAAAAATCTTTGATAGTCTATCCTGGCAAATATTGTCCCAATTGCTTGGATGTTTTTCCTCTTTGGGGATCTAATAAATTGTCTTGAATTTGCAGATTATCAGGCCTGTGTTATTGGGCCAGTTTGCCTAATTGTCCAGGGCATGTTTCTGTCCCTTCCCCCTGTGAATTGGTAGTAACCTTTCATGTTTTATAATCCTGGTGAGAATCAGCTAGAATGTACTGCTCTCTGGCTTTAGAATTTGGCAGTTGCTTCCTGGAATATCATGGAGATTCCAAAATGAGGAGTAGGGTTTCTCTGGCATCGTAGTTCTGGAAAACTTTAGATAATGTGGGTCTTATATATAAGATGCTGTTACTTTGAGAAGTGTTTTGCATATATCCCTGGTTTGATTAAAAAAGAAAATATTCCAGTCAAAACCACTAATTTCTGTAATGATACTCTGTGGTGTTTTGTGGCTTTTGGGTTTGGTGGGTTTTGATTTGAATTTTTTTTTAAATTCTTATTAAAAATCTGGTTCAGCCTGTTGTTAATAGTTTTAGCTCAGTAACTCAGCTGTGTTAAAAGGAATGGAGCTAAGCAAGAGTACAGAGTGCAGGACAGAGCTTTAACTTTCTTCCAACAATAATTTTGAGAGCATATGCTCCTGTTCACTGGTTTATTGGACACAGTATGTTTGAGACTATACAGGCAACATGAGCATGGACAGTTATTGAGAAATGTATCATTTTAAAGGATTCAAAGCAGATGTGTCAGCTCAAGGCACTGGTTCTGACAACTAATACATTTGATGTAGCAAATTAATATGCAATCTTCATAATGCCAGTATTTCTAACTACATAAAATAAAAATATCTTGAACAAAGTTTGAAGTTTTAATAACTTTCTATAAAGAAATTTTAAATACTTTTTCCTTTTTCATTTACCTTTTGAAGCCAAGGACTTAATATTGCCCCCTTGCCCCCAGAAAGATGAGTTTTTTATTCAGCATTTTTGCAGTTCTCTTGTCCCCCATGAAATGAGGGAAATAGATATTGTAAGTATTTGCAAGATGTTTAGTATGCAAGTAACATATGCGTGTTTCTTTGCTGTTCTCAAGGTATTTCTTGAAAGGGACTCTTTTGCGAAGTCTGTGCTGCTCAGTTCACATGTTCATACACAGTCAGTGTCTCATGCAGCTTCCTGTGTATCCTGGTGGGGACAAAGTCAGGGACACATTTTAGATGTGAGGGTGTCAGAACACTTTATATGAGTGAAAAACCATTGTGGCTTCACTGGAATGGAGTTGTTATTGGAAAGTGGCTTGTTCAAACTGCACGTGTAAACAAAAGCAGGGGGAGAAGAGAAGGGAAGATGGATCATCTGCTTACAGAGAAGCAAGTGGAGCTGCATGTCATTTTGGTAAAATATCATGGCAGCATTTCCTCTTGTTTTTAAAAAAAAAAAAATCTGTTGAGTATTCCAGTGTTTGGCAGAGTGGTTCTGTTTTGTCCATCTGTGTTTGGAGAATATTGCCAGTTCTCTTGCATCGTTCCTTGTGTTTACTGAAATGAATGATACCAGCATATTTAATGTACTGTTGTGCTTTGCAGAGGACTACAGACTAAGATAAGCAGTGAGGATGCTGAATTTCAAACAGACGGGAAGCTTAAAATTTTAGATCAAAATAAAATTGATGGTGAGTAGTTCCCACTTGTTAATACTTAAAGCTTGAACTTGTCCTTTGAAGAAATGGCTGTACAGTCAATTCTTGAAATGTTATCATGAGATTATTTTCTTTACACTTTCTCTAGCTCTAGTGTATTTTCTTTGAGATGAGGTGGCAAGAATTGGCTGCAATTTTGGGGGCTTGTTTTAATGTACTTTTGTTTTAGCAGTAGTCAAAGCTGCTTCGTGCTGTTCTAGGATGATTGGTTGGGACAGTGCTGAGGAGGGGGAAGGCTGAACACAAAGGTGATCTTGCCATGTGGGGTAACATGGCTGCCACACCCCAGTGGGGAAGAAGCCGCCAATCAGTTGTTCTTTGCTTATGAAATTAGGGTGGATTTTCTGCATGAAAATGCCAATATTTTTAAGCACAAATAAAAGACAGTGACACGCTGATCTGAAGCAAAATGACGACATCCTGTGCATCTAATGGGTCATAAATTTTTCTGTGGATTTAGTGACCTGACTGGTTTATTTTACTCTTCTGTGACACTGATTTTCAGATTTATATATTAGGCCTTCTATAGTCTTTTATACTCAGTACACCTCTGTTAATAAATCATAACAACACAAGTCCTGTTTATATGTGATATAAATTTTAACTGCCGTTTTATAGCATACATGAAATGAGGATTTTTTTCCCCACAAAATACCAGTCCAAATGATTATTCCTGAAGAATTTAATTTTTTCCCAATACTGTGTTTAAAACAATTTGACTCAAATATTCATGTGCTTATGAGATGATCACATGTTTAGTCCAGGGGTAGAAAATTGAATTATCAGACCAGCTAAAGGGTAGGAAAAATAGGTTTGGCAAATTGCTCTTGTCCATATGTTTTTCAGTTGTTTCCTTATACAAATACATGAGGTGTAGTTGTGAGATACACTTACAATAAGATTTGTAACATTAAAACTACAGGACAGAAGCCACAAGTGTGCAGAACTAAATAAAAACTGCATCTAACTCAATATTGAATAGTCCTTGAGCTTCTGAGTCACTGATGCCTATATAATGAACTAAAATTCATTAGCACTTTTTACATTGTTTGAGAATAGTTTTTTCTATTAAGTCGATGCATGGCATCTGTAACCTGTTTATCAAGGAAAAATACCTGAGTTAGAATACAACTATTTGGCAATTTTAGTAAAATATATTTATATCTTTAAATAGCCTTTAAAAGTGTTAAGGAAAATATTAGCATCAGTGAGAAGCCAGTCATTGTTATTAAATACACTGGATGTATTGAGGAAGATTGAATCTTTTTTGGCATTTGGCATTGGTATTAATTTTGGAATCTTTCTTTAACTTAAAGATCACAGCGATATAAAACTCCTTCCAACAACAGAAGAAGGGAAGAAACTTCAGACAGTCGAAATTAAAACAGTAGATTTTAGAGAAAATAACAAGCTTGAAGTTGACAGACTATCAAACTGCCAGGCATGTAAAAATGACATCTCTGTAAGTCATAGAAATTATCCTCAACTGATTTCAGAAAAGCAAGATGACAAAACAAATCAAACCAGCTTGGACACTGTAAAAACTCAGGATGTTGGAATCCAGACTTTGGATAGCAATTTGGGAAGGACTAGGCAGAAGGAAATTATTGTTCCTCAGGGTCTTGAATCATCCACATTTAGAGAACTGGTCCCTCAGCACAGCAGAGATAAGAACAGCCCCCTTCTTCAAGTGATGCATGGAATGCATCAAGAGGGTGAGGATACTTCAATAGAACAAAGTTTTGAGACACAAGAAGTTACTCATGAAAGAGTAATTCCAATAAAGGACCGGAGTCACATCTGTATAAATGGCAGTAACTTCGCTTCACCAGAAACAACTGCAGAAACTCCAGATAATTCTCCTGTAAAAGGTCACTCTTTTTATAGACAGGACACCAAACCTAAACCCAAACCTGCTAATGAAATTACAAGGGATTACATACCAAAAATTGGGATGACTACTTATAAAATAGTGCCTCCAAAATTCTTAGAAATGATGAAGAGCTGGGAATCAGAAGTTCCATTAGATCATAAGGATCAAGAGATATCTACTTTGGAAGACCCCAAAGAATTCATAGTGCAAACTGAAATACCTCATCTGTCAAAAAGTGTGGGTCCTTCACAAGTTGGTTCACCAAATGAAGCTGCAGCAGCAAATGATCTGCTGCAGAGAGTGAACAGCATTTCTGAACATACTGTGACCTCTGGAGCTGAGATTACTACCGAGAGCAACCAGATGGAAAGAGAGTCTTTCAAGCAGCGTGGCCCACTGATGCTAACTTTGGATAATACAAATGCTTCTTCTGAGACTCAGGACAAGTCAAATGCATTAAGTCCATTAAGTCCTACAACGAAGCCTAGTTCTTTTTATCTGCAGATGCAACGAAGAGCTTCAGGTCACTATGTGACATCTGCAGTTGCCAGAAGTACAGTTTGTGCTCCTAATTCAATTCAAAATGAAGTTAAGAATACAGAGATGGGAAAAAAAATCTCATCACCCAATTTGACTTCTTTGGCTTTACAAAAAACAAGTATTCCCTCTCCTCCAGCAGATCAAGAAAAAGTTGATGATGGAAAAAACATTGAATCTTCCACTTCTCCTGTTAAAAGCAATAAGCTTTTAAGTTTTCCCTCCTGTCCTCCAGCACCGTTGAATCTAAGAACTCTCAGAACATTTGCAGTTCCAAAGCCATACTCCAGTTCAAGACCATCCCCTTTTGCTCTTGCTGTCTCATCTGCAGTCAAGAGGTCACAATCATTCAATAAGACGCGTACGATCGCTAGCCAGGCACCGAGAGAGGAAATTCCAGTGGAACTCTCCTCTGCCCCTTTGGCAGCTGGATTCTCCTCAGCTACTTCCATGCCTGAAGTGAAAAGCCCTTCCTTACAGACCATAACAGCGGGGTCACAAAATAGTCTAATGGATAAGGTAAACTTTATTTCTAATACTAATTGACTGTGGATCCCCTGCCATCAAGTGCAACTGGTGTAAAGGCTTGTTTCTGAATCATTCCTTGGTCAGAAAGTGCTGTATTTGTACAGGGAAAACACCCTGTGGTGTCCACCAGTAGCACAGCATTATAATGAAGTACAGGAATACAGGGAATGTTAAAAATGAGAGCAACATCATTCAGATGATTGGAAATAATTATTTCCTGCCATAATTAGCATCCTCTGCTTTAAAGAACTGTAAATTAAATAGTTATTTTTCCTGTATAATACTTATTTTTATGCTTGGAATGCTTATGATTTGTTCTTTATAGTTCTGTGTGTTGATTTCTTAAATTTAATTCTGAGTGGTGTGATCCATTTGCCTTCAAGTGGTCATGCCACAAGCACACTTGAATCGAGATGGAAAGTTTTGCTGGCATAATTACTTGAGAGAGAAACTATGTGCTATGCTGGAAATGTGGCTGATCTCTGAAATCTTGAATCAAGCAAACACTAGAATGGCAGCAGTTTGCTATGCAACCTTGTGCCAGATTGATTCAGATTTCCATTTATAACTAATTCAGATTAAAGGTTTTTGGCTTCTTTTCCTTCCACTTCCTCCCTTTATAGAAAGGCAGCCATGTGCATAGTGAGCAGAAGAGTCAGGCGCAGTCAGGTGCTTCCCCTGACCACCCACGCCCTGTCACTAAGAGACAAACCGCGATGACGCTCCCGCGCGCTGACCCCGAACAGATCCACCAGAGCTTGCTGGCTGCTATCCGCTCTGGAGAAGCAGCTGCCAAATTGAAAAGGGTGAGTTTTCATCACTGCATCCAAAACAAAGGACTCATGGTACTTCCTTCAAAATTACCATACTAATGCCTGATTCTAAAAGCAGTTTTGGCACAAACCACTGCCAGGAGGTCTCTTAACAATGGGAAAGGGAGATGGGGAAGAGGGTCAATTTTGCAGAATAAACTGGTGAATGCACCCACAGAGCTTCGAATGTCTGTATTTTCATGCAGTACAAATGTAATCAAAATCTTCTTGAAATGAAATAGAAATCTCTAGGTTATCAGTTAAGTATCTCGTCCATAAAATCTGATTTGTTTGTGTTTACATGGTTTGAAATGGTATGGTTTTAGAAACCTGCTGAGCAGCTTTGCTCTAGACCTGAAGTGGCTGCAACCTTTTGCAGGCAGATAACAGTTCTGAAGACTATTTCCTATTTATTAGACTTTATCAGGTCCTTAATCTGTTTGGCATCATAACTAAGATTTTTCTCAATCTTTTGTCAACAGTCCTGAAAGGACCATCTTCCTCTACCCCTCTGGTTAAAAATTCTCTCCTAAAATTAACATACGCATCTCTCACTGCGTAAAACAGTGCACATTTCTAAAATCTGTACTGTTTTAAGTTTGCAACCAGACAATCATAGTCTCCCAAAGTTTTCTTGACCTCACATTAGTACTTTGCATTCTGTTTTGAGGAGTAATTTCTCATTGCAGAAGGTCAAAGAAATTCAGTAGTTTTTTGTTTTTCTTCCCTTTTCCACTTGAAAGAAACTAATGTTGTGTGGTAGGTGGATACAAGGGACATTTTTGTTTGTTTGTTTTACGGAAGTCTTTGATTCCCTCGGGTCACAGTGAATGGTCAGATAGTGGAACATTCCATTTCATAGGTTTTTGTTTCACTGTAGCAGTGCAACAGCCTCTGTGAGGCTTGTAGCTCTCCCATCCTTTCTACAATGAATAGGAAGACTGAGCTTCCTGGAAAAGTTACAAGCATGCTCAAGTAGGTTTTGATCTCTAGTTGGTAAAAATGGTTTATAATACACTGTAGAATTGCTTCTCACTACATGTCAGTAATCACATTAAAAACAGGATAAGATTAAGAAAATGCTGTATTGTTCAGAATCCATTAGAGGTAAAATCTGTTCCACCAGAAATACTGTTTGGATTTTATTTGCATATATTTTTAAGATTTTTTTTTTTCTTCTAAAGCATAATTACATTCTGAATAATATGATACTTTATTTATTTATTTATTCTTTTTAATAGAAATGTTTTTAGTGTAGATTTGACCCAGACAGTCTTTATCAGTCTAGGTACAAGAATGGCATGGGGAAGAGGAGAGGGATAATGATTGAAATTGGTTTTCCCCTCCCTTTCTCTTCTGTGGGTGGGAGATGTGCTTTGTCAGTAAACTACATGTTGAGACTGGGGTGATGAAAGGGCTGTACTTTTTAAGGAGAAATTCTGATAATGAAGAAGCTGTAACCATAAAGAGCAGTCTGCAGCATAGAAACCTGAACCAGGCTTAAAAAAACCCCCTGGAACACAAACAAAATGCAGTGAAGAACTCACTGAAGTTTTGCCAAGCATAAAATTGTACATGCTGTTCTTTTCACTCTCAGAGTGCATATGCTGTGGTACAGGTATGTCTGACAGCAGAAAGATTTTTTTTTTGGCCTACAGCAAATTTAATAAAAACGTGGTCTCATTTTATGTTTAACATGGAGAACTGGCAGTAGTAGGACAGAGAAATTTTGTATCAATAAGTTATTTGCACCCAAAAGTGCTTTTGAGAATTGAAGGGACTTGTAGAATGTATATACCTCATAGCTTCCAGTATCATGCTGCAGTCAGGAAAAGGAGTAATAATCTGATCCATTTGAATTACGTGAGATGTCTGTCAGGTGCTTGCTTCTTTTTTTACCTCTTACCATACTCTCCCTTCTTGCAGCTCTGAAAGTCATTTAAAAAATAAAATCCTGGCACCACTTGCCAAGTTCTTTAGTTTTTTTCACCCTGTTTTACTTTATATGTTTTGAGTATGCAGTGCTGAGATCTGTGGCCTTTTGTGTTGCTGGTCTTTCCTGTTCAATAGGGCCCTCAGTAATTACTAACCTAAAATGGGTCAAGTGAGGTTTCTTTTTAACCATTTTTCTCTTGAGAATGTTTTCATTGTGTTTAGTAAACTGTGTGCTGTGCTGTGTGGTTCTCATGGCTGTGGAGCATCTACAGCTCCCATTAACTCCAGCTGGAGCTGTTGCGTTGTGCAGTTCCACTGGAAATCAGGCTTTGGCTATCTGTGCTAAAAGTGATGGTTTGCTTCTGATAAAAGAAACATTACCATGATATAAAGGAGTGTTAGAAGATTTAGTAAGAAATCAGGTCTATTCAATATTTAATAAAAAGTGTTTGGTTTAGTGATGTTTAGTGATGTTTTTCACGTATTTCTTTGCAACCAGGTGTGGAAAAGGGCTAAAAATTATGCATCTTTTGAATAGTTATACATGAAATTTTTAGTCAGGATAAAATATGTTTATAAGTAATGTCTTATGTTTCTTTCCACTTCTGTAGCATATATGCTTAGTTCAGAAATCATATAGGAGGTCTTCCATTGCAATGATATAAACACTAAATAAAGTAACACTGTGTAACATATTAGAGAGATAAAAATCTGGAAATTTAGGTTAACATTTCTTCAATATTTTTTTCTCTTTCTTTCCCCCCACCCCTGCTTCCAGGTTGGTCCTCCATCAAACACCATAGCTGTCAATGGAAGAGCCAGTCTTAATCCTTTGTATTCCACAGAAGCTAAGGCTAATCCCTAGATATTATACCAAATATTTTGCACTTTACTACTGCTTCATAGGCCAACTTAATACTAACTACGAATTTTTGAAAGTGTAAATGCAAGTATATGTTAATATATTTTTGTCAATGGTTATATGAATTTCAAGCTGGGTCTTTTGATGCCTTGAAAAGATTATTAGAATATGTAAATTATGGTAATATTTTGCCTTTTTCTCTTTATAAAGCTGACTATGCTGCTAAAAAGTTTTAAGATGAGGTGTAGGTGAGCTTTGCTTATGATAGAATGAGAATTGAAGATTCTTGCTTTTAGCCTTCAAGACTGAATAATATGTAGCACTATGCTGAAACTAGATTGGAAGCAACCTGAAAGTTTTAGATCAAATAATTAATTTTCAGTTGTGTATTACTTTAACAGATTGTATGAACTTTAAATCTACCACATGCTGCCTCCATATTACTTTATTAAATTAAAATTGTAATTAGTAGAAATCTTAATTCAATGCAATACTTTGTTTCTGTCTAAAAAAAATAGGTGGATTTGTTCCTTTAGCAGAGAATAATTGGGATATGTATTTTGATTTTTTTTTTTACTCTGCTGTAATTTTTTTCCTGGTAGCGCGCACACACAAAAAAAAATCAGGACATAAATTATTGGAAGTTTTTGTACTACTCAAAACCTTTTCTTAACAGTAGCACTACATGATGTTTCTCAACTAATCTTTAAATATCTGTATATAATATTTACCTAGCACTCAGATAAACAATACTTTTTGTGAACTAATTATATCTTTAAGTAGTCATCAACACATAGTCACTAATAAAATACAAATTCCAGTTTTGATACTTAATGAAATAGAATATCTTTTTCACCGGAACTAAAAAATTAACTGCTTTGGACTTATTCATATAAAATATTTTAATATTAAAACAGCACTATAACACATAAATCATGCTTGTATCAGAGAGCATCTATTTATAGATTAAGCTTTAAATACCAAAATGAGAATATATATTAAATGTTTCACGTTATATTTTATCGATTTTGAGTTTCTTGTCAAGATTATACATTTTGGGGAGGGGGTAGAAATATGATCACAGTCATGATGAAATAGCTACATTATGGATGCATGCAGCAAGTGCTGGGGGTATTTTCCATATTGAAATATTTTCTTGCTGGACTTGATTTAAAATTAAACAACTGTATTTAGTTTCTGTTCTTTAACAATAGATATATTTTCTACTTTGGAAGCATTATGTAACTCAGTTTCAGAAACTGATCTATATGTGCATTTTCAAATTGTTTGCTGCCAGGTTTTTTGTGCAATAATCTCAAAGAGGTCTAATTACTTTCTTAGTACAGAGTCAATTACTGATTACAAGTTACGGTGTTAACTTAATGCTGAAACCCTTTAAGGAATGTTTTAGTAAATAAAAATTCATAAAGAGAGCTGATGAACATTTTTTCATTGCTGTTCTCTCCTGTTTTCTCTCCTGTGTCTCAGTCCCCTGTCAATGTGCTACCCTTGTTCTTGCCTCCAATCAAGAGCTCATTCCAAGGGTGGGGGAAGCTCACATGTAGTTCAGAAAATCTGTTTCAGGGTTTGACTGTGGAAGAAAGTTTCAACCTTCACTTGAAAACAGTGAAATAGAACATATAGGGGCTTTTCTAGTTTCTAACTGGGGCTTACATTCTAGATTTCAATGTCTCTTGAGGGACAGACTTGAAAATTGTAACTTGCTCCCTGGATTTTAGAGTCTGTGCTCATTGTGATATTTGAAGTCTGTGTTTTAGGCATTCCTATACAACATGCTGATCTGTAACTGCCAGAGAGAGGTTGCACTGTGAAAAGGGTCTCTTCCTTGTACTTTGGGTGTGTGGGGGTTACAGGGTTTTTTTCAAACCTTGGTGTTCTCTGCCAAGGTGACCGAAGTTATTTCATAAAATTATTTTAATCTCCATTTGTGTTAATAGAAATATATACGGTGTTTCACTTTTTCAAACAAACCAACAGAGTTAAATTATTCTTGTTTTGGGGAAAGTTCAAATAACCATGCTTTGTTATTTTCTTTAGTTTTGACTACAAAACTGTGCTACTGTATGTGTCTTAGTCCCATATGTTAAAAATAAACTGCCTTTTCATGTGAATTCCTGAAGGCAAATATCATTTTATGTAACAAAGATTAAAACCACCTTGCTTGAATTTCAGAGTTTCTTCTTTGTGTAACTGAACTTGCTTGATAACTAACTGAAATGTCTACACATGTATAGTACTGTGAAACTTGTCAATGAGACTTTTTTGTTACTAGCTGGCAATTTTGTTTAGCAAAACTTTCTCTTTCCCTCTTCTTCCAACATGTATATTTAAGACATTTTTAAATCTTGCTATTGTATTTCTAGAGATGCTTTTTTTCTTACACTCTTTTATTAAATTCTACCAGAGAAACTCTTGTTGATGAACCTGACGTGTTTATTCATTATTCAACCATGAAAACATTTCTGCTCAAGTAACGAAGAAGTGTTTCTAGTAACTGCAATCCCAAGATAGACAGCAGTAAATTTTCATTGTGGATGCCTTACATGCAGGGTAAACAGACTATTTTTTGAGCCCAAGAATACTTACAGTTTGGACAACATGTTTCACAGACGTCTTCCAACAGGAGGCAACTAGTTATGCCATACCTCTTATAATCCCCTTGCTTTTGCATGGATGTCAACATGTCTAGGAATGAAAGTCAGGATACTGAAGTACATGAAATGGCAGTATAATTGTCCAGACAAAATAGGAGGCCTCAGTGAAGGTGCATTATCACCTACTGGTACGAGTTCTTTGAAGAAGCATCAGGTATCCACGTAGCATGGTGAACAATTCAGACTCAAGGGCTTTGTAAGTTAAGGAGGGCTAGCAAAGCAAAGAGAGGTGGGTAGTAAAAATGATCTTCTGAGTAATTATAGAAGAAATATTTTTTAATTTATTCTACAGAAGAATAAAGTTAAGACTACAGACGTACCTGGAGAAGGGAGCAGTTTTGCTGGAACAGCATCACCAGATAACTTTTGGAAATATTCTTGTGACTAAAGGTTGTAGGGCCAAGGTAAGAGGTCTCATACTTTGCAGCTGCAAGATGTTAAACCACCTTAAGTCTCCATTTTTGGGACGTATATTCAGTAATCAGTGCCCTAGTTTTCCCAGCTACTTGTACTTGTAGCAAACAACATGATGCAACAATGAAGACATGAAAATTATGTAGATATGGACCAAGAAGCATGGTATCACACGTGACAGCAGCTAATACTTCTAACTTTATTACAAGTAGCTGTTACCAGCCAAAGCAAACACTTTCAGTTGGAGCTGCTTAGAATCCTATTTTAGTATACAGTTGCCAAAACGTTTGAAATACTTCTGTTAAATAGAAACAAGGAAAAAGTGCTGTTGGCAGTAAGGTGTGCATCCTTGAATGCTTGGCCAGACTGCATCCTGTGAGGTGTTGGACGACTACAACTAGACTGAAGACTAAATATAAATGACTGAGTAGGTGGGTTGGTAGCCAAACAAATAGAACTCTTAGCAGAAGGGAACACACGTCTTAATTTGTCTGAGTTAACTGAATGTGAGGCTGAAGTCAAAATGGTGTGTTTGGACCAGAACTGCTGTGATCACAGGCCCCAAACTGTTTCTGGGTGCTGTGAATGGTCTGAGGTTCTGAAAATGTGGTGTTCTGGTAGTGCTTGGCTGCAGACGGCATGGCTGAAACATCACTTGTAGACAGATTGCTTATGAAGTCTATTTTGATGATAAAGCAAAGCTGTAGCAGTATCAGTGGAAATGTTTCACAGCTTTTAATTGAAAAGTATGCCTTCTGTGAGGACTATTTTATACAATCCAATTGAAAATCACAGCTAAGATGGATTTTTTTTTTTCTTAAAATTTCTAATTAGGTAGCTTTGTGAGAGGGAAGGTGTCCTTGTTAAAATGGCATGAAATTTGCAAGTATGGGAAATGATGTTTGTTAAAAACTTGAAACACTTAATTTTTTTTTGTGTTCCTTGAAAGAGCTATGTGGCATGGGAACTAACACAAACTGCGTCAAGAGTCTATTGCAATATATTGTACATAAAGTTGCATTATTTTTTGTCAGCTGTTCCTACTTATTAACACAAACACTTTAATTTTTGGTGGGTTTATGTCTTCTAGGAGCATATTTTGAAGAGATGTATAATTTTCTGTTTTTAACTGTATTAAACCTCACATTCACTAACAGTACAACAGCTAATGTTCAGGTGAAAGAGGAGATGAACACTTCCCTTCTCATGTCCCTCCATCACCCTGAAAAGACCACCAAAACTGTTAATGGTCTAAGTTATTCCTAAATTATTCAAGACAGTTAAGGGAAAAAAAAAAAAAATGAGAGGGGGAAGGAGAAGGGATGAGGTAGAGATAAAAGGAATTTTGCTTTACTTGATCTGGATGCTTTTCTTGAACGGAATATTCCACATTTGCTAATTTAGTGATGGAAGAAAATCTCTTAGCATTGGGAAAAGGAAAAATAAACGTATCCGAAAAGGACAATAGAAATTTTAGGAAATTTCAACTTAGTAGTAGTATTTGTAGTGTTATTTCAGAGTGATTGTGTATATATGGACAAGGGCTGTATCATTCCCAACTGAAATAGAACTCTAGCGCCAAAAATGATGCTGAAGAGTTTAATTTGAATGTAAGTTGCTAATTCCTCTGTGAACTTCCCAAACTTTGAGAACAGTCTTGTGCCACTGGCATAGCAGTGTCATACACAAATGCCGGTGATGTTTGCTTGTTACCAGTTTGTGATTGTACAGTGAGTGTATTTTTAGTAGCTGTTTTGTTGATAGCAGCTGTTCTGTGCGAAGAACAACTGTCTTCCGTTTCAACAAATCTGCTTGGTGATTGCTAAAGTATTCGTTTCCATGAGTGTGTGGGCATTCCCAAACAATGCTTAAAACAGGAGTTTAGGGGTAGGGTGGAAAGCTAATTCTTAGGTTCATTCTTAGTCATTTGAATACTCCCAGAAAAACTGGTATAATATCCTTGATGCCCACGTTTTACTGAGAGTTGGGTCACTGTTAACACAAATAATAAACATGATATGTAAGCTGTCATTGTTAAGACAAGACTAGAGGGTATTCTTCAGAAATTCCTAGTCTTCCACTCTGATGGAATACATTTTCTTTAGCCTCTTCATCTATTTTACCAGTTGTTCTTAGTACTAAGCAGGGCAGACCTTGCTTTGCCTATTACGTTTGATATCATCACAGCCAGAGCAACAAGAACACGCTAAAATACTGTACATCCGAGGAAATCTTCACAAGTGACAGAATAGTTAAAGGAACTGGAATATTAAAGACTGGGTTTGTGTATGTGGTAGTGAATATCCAAATGAGTAAAGGAATTGAAGCATACAATCGGCTCAGGGCAGAGTGGGAGGGGAGTTAAGTCCACAGAACCTGCACCTGCAACAGCTGTTAAAAAAAAATCTGGCCAACAGTGGCTGTTTGCCAGTACTAGTGTACTCAGTGTTCTAGTGCTGGTGTACATTAACCACTAGAGTACTTACTAATGGTTAAAATATTTCTAGTTAAAAAATAGTTAATAAACTATAGTTGGACTCAGAATTTCATAATTTCCCCTCAGCTTTATGTCTGTCTGCCTCTTGGTTTAATGTCTCTTTTTCCTTTTTTTCCCCCCATGTAATCCTGAGCAAGAAGTAAAGACTACAATCTAACAGGCTATAGTCACGCTTAATCTGAAGTGGCAAAGCAAGAAAAAATGAATTTATTTCACATTTGCTTGAGGCTTTATATAGCTCTGATTTATCAACAATACAATAAAAATAATATTTTAAATAATAAGCTGATTGCAGTTTTCTAAATTAAATACTTGAACTAAATGGGGAGATGGAATGCAGAAAGGGCTGCAATTGGTCACCTTTGGTTAAACAGCATGATTGGTCCCATCAGCAGACACTATTCCATTGCTTCAATTGCTAAAAGCTAATTAAGCACTTGCAGTCTCCTAACCGAAGTGTAGTTGGCCACCTGCAGCTACAAAGTGCATGTACCAAAAAGGAAATCCCTATGTTATGAATGCCAAGCTGCTGCAATTCTAAACTTCAGCACCGAAGTGAAACAAGGAGGTGAAGCAAAGGTTGAAGAAGAGGATTGTGGAAAACTTCCTTTTTAAATTGCAGAGGACTGGGAGCAACATGGGCACCCAGGTAGGTGCCTCACAGTCAAGGATTAGCATACTTTGAACCCTTCTCAAAAGCAGCACTAGTGCCAGCATGGTTCTTGAATGGTCAGAAGGCAGCTGAGCTGCTGGGGACCCCAGCTCTTTCAGCATGTTTTGACCACCTCCAGAGTGCTGAGGAGAGAAATGTGCCAGAGGCACTGTTTACCTGAGTCTCCCCGTATCAGCTGAGGGGTAGAAAGAGGAGGGCATTCCAGTTTGTGTAGCTGCTGGTAACTGCATGGCACCCCTCTTGCACATCTGTGTAAGCTCTACCAGAGCTCTACTGTGAGCTGTGTTAGGAGCTTTAACAGAAGCTACCATGAGACACAGGCACAAGCTCTATGTATCAAGTTCACCTAGGCCTTGGCCCATCAGGAAAAGGAACCTCGAGAGAGGGAGGTCTGGGGGAAGTGGGCTGCAAGGCTCTACCTGCAAATGGTGAATTTAATTTTTTTTATGTTATTCAAACTGTGTCTGGTATGGTGTTCTTTTAAAGAAAATTTCCAAAGTAAAAAAAAAAAAAATTTAGCCTGTCAGGTGTGCTTGGAAGTTCAATAGACATAAAAGACATAGTCTTTGGTGCCAACTAAAGATAAAAGTCTGAAAAGGTATAAGAAAGGGTCTGCTAGACCATATTCTCAGGAAAAGGAAGTAGGTGTGTCTTGTGGAACTGTTACATCACTTTAAAAACATCGTTTGGAGGTGATGTGAAATTTGAGTTGCCTGATCATCAGTGGGAAAAACAACATAAGCAGGAATCAAACGAATCTCCAAGTGAAAAATAAAGGAGTTAAAAGCAGTAGATATTTTAGACTGAGTTCTGACTCTTTAGATTGCTTATCTAATGGTGGAAGGCAATTTGGGTGAGAGAATAAAACAAGAGTTAAAAGATCTTTAGAAACCATGTCAAGAAAGATTAAAGGAATAGGGCTGCTTTAGTTAAAAAAAAAAAAAAAAAGGAAAACTGATCAGGATGACATAATCATGTATCAACACAAAAGTTGCTACACGAATGCAAGTGCTTAATCATTGTATCTTCAAGCAATAGTCTGTTCTAGTTTTAGACCGTAAAGGATGAATAGTTACACTGGGTCAAACTGAAGGTTTATTTAGCCAATTATCTGGCTTTTGATGATGATCAAAAGTATATGCCTAGGGAAAAACATAAGAGTATTAAATATACAAAGTAATACTTACCCCCAAGTATGCTAAACCTTCAATAACTTCCAGCTCTGAGAATGCCAAAGCGAAGATGATTTCTATGTATTTAACAGTCTTAAATAGTCTCGTTCAAGAGCTTGGCAACTTATTCTTTTAACTCCCATAAATTTTGAACAGTGACACATTCCTGTGTGACACGGAGTTCTTTGACTTAATGGTACACTGTCTGAAAAGCAATTTTTTGTTTGTTGTGAACTTCTACTTGCTAGCCTAATTTAATCCTCTCCAATGCTTTTCCTGAAAGAGACATTAACTCATCAGTCCCTATTCATGCTCTCTGTGCCACTCATATCCTTACAAAACATCAGGAGTTGTGCCATAGGCATTTGAGGCTTGTATACTTTTGCTGTTTTATCAATTACATGTCATCAAGGTTTGCCAAAACAAATATGTAGGTCTGAGCATGCCTTATGCTTCATTTCTGTCAGTATCTTTGGAAGACAACTTTTTCCCCTTAGACGCAGTTATTTTTTTAATCTGTCCCCCTTTGCTATTTGCTATAGCAAGTCACCTACAGGCTCTACCTGTTCATTACAAGATCAAAGTTTGAGAAAAGTTTGTGCGTCATGCTTCTAAAGCATTAAATATCCAGCTGAATACAACCTTCCTAAGTCCTATTTATTCAGAAGTGTGATCATCTGATTCACAGGTGGTCTTTTCAGTTCTCTGGCCAGTGAACAAAAGAACTTAAAACCTTAAGGATATGACATATAGTTGTTCATTAATTTCAACTTAAAGACCACGTACTTGCATGATAAGTACTTTTGCCTACAAATACAAGTAGCTGTCCAGAAATCTGGAACAGGGTGAACATATTGCCTTTAGTTCAAACTCTCTAGTCTGTCTTGCAATCAAACACTATTTTCTCCTGAACTATTTCTGCTGATTCATTATTACCTTACTTTGTATTGCGATGTTAAAGTGAAACATGCTGCTTTAACTGTCTTTAAATGAGCTACCTTTGTGGCAGTATTTTTAGATGGGTCTTTTGATGCCTTTTTAATGGTACATTAAAACTTAATGAATGCTGAGTAACACTAGAATCCCTATGGAAGCACATAAGGTATCTACATTAATGCTGAATGAATGCATAATGATAAGTAAAATTTCAGTGATTTCCACATGAATCAACAGTGATGAGCCACTTAGTGTTACACTCAATTACATCATGTTTAATTTATGTAGCATTGTTTGGACATTATGTTTAAAATGTCTTTAGTAAATCATTGAGACTCTAATTGAGCCTCCATTTCAGGGACAAATTGCACTGTAAACATAAAATTCATTTTTTTACACAACAATTAATTTATGTTGGAGCCCACTTGCAAAGGGTCAACAATTTGATTTACTGCCGCTATTATTCCCTGAAAAATGGAATCTTAGTATGAAAAGTAATGGCAGTAGCTGTTAAATTGTTTCTGTTCCCTTAGTTATGCAGCCACCGGACACTGGAAATGCATTAATTTCCTGAACTCTGGAAGCAATGGCAATACCTCACCTGCCCTATTTGACTGCTGCCAACGAGTTCAGAAGACCTTTTCAGGTCAGAGTATCTTGCCCACATCAATGCAGCAGACTCAGAAGAGTTCTCCACAATGCCTGACTAACACCACACCCCCTCTCCTGTTTGGGAGGCCCTTCTGGCACATCCATGACTCCTTTGCAGCGCTCCCTTGCAACAAGGTGTACCAAGAGCTTTTGAAGAGTGACCATGCCATCAATCTGCCAAAGGTAGACAAAGAGATGCTGAGGGAACCTACACCAAAAGCAGACACTGTCTTTCAGCTGTTCTCCCACCTGGTACAGGACCAGGAAGCAAACGTGGTGTTGATTGCCTGTACAGAGGAATCTAGTTTTGCCTCATTTCCAAAGCATTACAAAGGTATGAGGACCTACTGCCTCACTTCATCTCCCCTGTTCCACATTGCAGTGCACTGAACGTGGGCCATTGGTTGGCCTTGGGCTGAAGGCTGGAAAAAGCTGCCAGTGGCAGCCCTCCACTGGAGTCTTCCACAGTAACCCCTGCAGCAACAGCATCTAAACAGGGCCCAGACTTACCTGAGGATGCTGTGCTGGACTCCACCTTTCCAGACTGACTCCTCATGGAAACTAGAGATATGCATATATCTGATCATAGCAAAAAAGAATACAAGTAAAGGTGCTTTGTAAGAGAAGATGGAAATAAAATATGCATACTTAAAAGCTGCCTACGAACAGTAAACTTCTTGGCTTCCACTTTTCCTGATACCTTCTAGCAGATAAGCTCCTGACACACTGTTTCAGCAGGTGTCTGCTTGAGCTGGTTTTGGACATGTTCTATAGCAGGTCTGTAAAATGCCTTCATAGAATAAAGCTGATATTGCCTATTTTACTCAATCAGCTCAGTTACTCAAAGAGCCATTTAAATTCGTCTGACTTGTGGCAGAGAAGACACCGCCTTCCACTGCTCCAGAAGGGATCTTGCACTCTGTTCTCTCAATCCTTCTCACTGGTAGTTCAGGCCAGCCAGGGTCTTATGAAGGGTCATTTTGACTTTAATATTCATCCTCAAATCTCAATTCCAAATACAGTAAGCTGGAGAGGTCTTGGCTTAAGGGTTTTACTTCTGTGAGGTTGTCCAGTCCAGCTGTCATAACAAAAAGGACTAGAGGGAAAGAGGACTGTGTTAAGAGAGAAAATCCTACCAGCTATTTACAAATAAATCCATTAATTTATTTTTAGCTTCTGCAGGTTCCCTGTGTTAGCTTCTAGCACTAGGCACCGCGTTCAGTTACTTTAGTTTATAGAGGATTTAACAGCGATGAGAACACAAAGCTATAATTTTAATTTGCTGTTCCTTTTGATCTACTATAAGATTATCTGATGACTGGCAAGGCATCTAACAAACAGCTGACCAGCAATTTTGTTAGAATAACCATAGACAAAGAACTTTATGATGATAATGATGATAACAATACCTGCTCTCATTTCTCTGGATTGTTGAAAAATGCAAATTCAGACCTTTAATAATTGCAGCTCGGGCTTTCATTTCTGACAGCAAAGTGAGAGAGAAAAAAGTCTCTCTATCCTAAGACGCCGTAAAAGAGGCCATCAGTTTATTTTTTTTTTTAAATTATAATTCACTTCATTCTTGTTAGAAGAAGTTAATAAATGAAATATAAGAGAGGAAAGATACTTATGGAGAACCTTTTTATTTTGCTTTAAAAAGTTATTTTTTGGTTTATGTTGATCATTTTAATGATTGTGTTCTCACGATTCAGGAATTCTATGCCGTGTTAATTTAATTCAGTTTTAATTTGAATTGAATAAAATATATGCTAGCTTGCTGGCTGTGATGATAAAATGCATGTACTGCTTAAAGAGAAAGTGTTTGAAATATACAAAATAATCTCAAATGCACTTCTCTTCAATGTATGCCTAATAGATTTTAATGATGTAATTATTTCTAATTTTTTATGTTGCTACTTTTAGAACTTTACTTTTAGAACCTGCCAAGTAAGAATATATTTTAGAATTAGATGTAATGAGGTTATAATATTACTGTAGCCTCTGAAATAATACCAATATAAGGAACAGTAGAAGAAAATAATTGAATGTATGCCTTGAGCTACATGATGACTGTACAAACAGACTTCACAGAGAATTAGATTTCCTTGACTAGTGTTGTGGTTACAGTGATATAATTCATGTTTCATAACTCTGAAGAAATAATGAAGACATTTAACCAGAAATGTGTCAATTTGAATAAATTTATTATGAATTGCTTTGGTTTAAAAGCTCCCAATATGTTATAATAGAAGCCTACGTTTTTGCTTGAGAGCCAGCCAAACTGGGGTTTTAATATTTTAACAAATCACTTAATGGTAGATTTTCTCTCCAAATAAACAAAAGGAGAAATGTTCTGAAGGGACTGTGATAATAAAAGATAATAAAATATACCTTTCTTACTCCCCATGGAAATTCAAACAGCTTTTGCCTGAATCCAAGTTGCAATTAACCAAAACTCACCTCCTGCAAGAATTAACTTCCTTCACCCACTGTTGAACTGCAATTACATTGGGATTGAAAGCAATGTTCAATGGGCTACCTCCAGCTACACTGCAAAGTACCTTCTTCAAATAAAACCATGCAGGCTGGGGAATGTTAGTTGGAATTTAGTTAAGGGACTTGGCACGAAGTCTAATATATCAGTTAGTAAGTTTCATGTATCACCCTCAGCAATACCTCTTGGCTTTCATATGATTAATAGGTGGTATTGGCTCTGTAGCCAGGGCTTGACAAAATGCTAAAATGGGCTTGAGGCCTTGAAGAGCTACCACAGGAAGAAGAATCCTCAAACTCATTTTGTTAGTTCCAATTCTTTAAGAGACTTTCAGTGGTTTGAACTTTTACCAGTAGGCTTTTTGCCTGATTAGTTACTGTCTGTCCTCCCACAGCCCATAATGAGAACACAAAAACCATAAAGCTACGACAGATTCTTTGCTGTGTGCTGTAAATTTGAGAGAACTGTGCCTGTGTGCTTAGACCATCTGTGGGATGGCTATGTCATCCTGAGTGATCCAGTAGCACAGAAATCCAGTCCTAAGAAAGTATACCAAGTTTATGTCTGGTGTGGATGTATAAAGACCTGGACAGTATAGAAAGGGGATGTATTAGTCCAGCAGTTCTTCTTGATGGATAGGATGAAAGCTCAAGTGGGTTTAAAGTGTGAAAACTGCACTGTCTTATAAAGTAAGTTCAAATAGTGGAAAAAAAAAAAAAAGATTTCTCATATCTCCATATCTCTGCTTTTTCATATTTCAGTTCTGAGACAAGTATAATCGATTGGGATAGATTTATGGAAGTGGAGGAGAACACTGATGGTTGAATTGAAAAGGGTTGAGTGGCTAAAATAATTTTCTTAATTTTAGATATGATCTCAGTTTGTATTCCTGCTTCCCAAAGGCTTCAGATACATCAAATGTTAAATTTCTTTGAAGTCAGGTGCAAATTATTTATGAACTTGTTCAGTAGTCAGCATTTTTCTCATTCTCCCCCTGCCCCCCCACCCCAAGGGAAACTTTGTAAGACTTTTTGACTGTTAAATAGAATTTATAGGGTCACTATGTGTAACATAATTGTCTGGAATTATCTTGTATGTTATTATTCATATATTGTGGAATATCTCCTTGATAAACACACACAAGCAAACTAGATGGTTGCTTACATTTAGTGTTATGAAATTGTTTTATTTGTCATGTTAAAATTATGACTATTAGAAAAAACCCCATTTTTTAATTCAAGTAGGTACTAAAGAACTCCAGAGCACGGCTTCAATAAACATGAAATCAAAGGAAAAGGAGGTACTTTTTTCTTCAGCTCAAAGGAAAAATGCCTTTTGGACCAGATTTAAAGCTGATTTATTGTTTGAAGTGGCAAAGTATTAATGCATTATTGCCTTTTTTTTTATTTTTAGAAACAAGAAACCTTCATTATACAAAGAAGGATGGCCTGATTGTTAGAGTACCAATTTTGGACTCAGCGTTTGCATTTCTTACTGAGCCACAAATTCCATTATATTTTGAGAAAATCACTTAGCAAATTAATTGCATTGTCTAATTTTCAACAGCAAACAGAGATGCTTAAGTCAGAAGACAGTTCTCCTAAGGGTTTCCATGTATTCAGAGGAAACAAAAAGCTGTTCTGGGATGGTTGTCAGCACTAAACCCCCTACATTTTTTAGTTGACATCTGGAGTCTTCTGTTTCTCTCCTTAGTGATGGCCAAGCTAACATGGTATATCTGTCTGAAGTCAGGTATTCTGAATACCTTCTTAGGGTTAATTTTTAAACATGTTCAGGCACATACAGATGCAAACATTCACTCATCCGTATGAAGGGAATAAATACATTAAAATGTTAGGTGCACTGATGTTGTGATAATTAGGTCCACAATAAGTGCTGAGATTGGTGTTGTTTGATAGGGTTCCTGAATTACAGAGATTTGCATTAATAACCTTTTAATATAAAACTTCCAAGTAGTCAGCACAATGCTTTTAAAATATGAACGGTAGGTTGGTTTTTCAAAGGTTTATTGAATATCTCATTTCCCAAATATAGATTTCTTGGAATAACTCTTGAGACAGAGCAAATGACCCTCTCTGTGTGATTAATTCATTCCAAAGAGTACTAAATGTCCTGCCAGGTGATGTATTAAAATGGTGGCAGGTATGTTATCATACAGTAGCACTACCTTAGGAATTCCAGCTGGAGTCATAAGCATTTGTTTGGTTTCTGGCATTTGGCAGAAACATGATGATTCCATCATCAGGGTTCAGCAGAGCTTTCCGTTTCAGAGCCCATTTTCAAGGCATTCTAAATTGCACATGCACAGGTAGATTGATTTGGAAATTGCTTTGCTCAACCAAGGCTGGTGCAAATTTGGGGGTGCAAATCTGGGCTAGATTATTCCAGTGATTTTGGAAGAGAAAAATTCCTCCTTCCTGCACATATATGCAGATATGCATATGAACACATTTCAAATTTCTTACTGTTACCAGAATTAGAGAAAAATCTCCTTAGATCTGATGAAAGCTTTCAAAATCCAGTTTCACACTGCAGTATGCCTGATGTCCCTAGACTTTGTTTCTTAAAGTCATGGATAGTTTATTGCAAGCTGCATATTACAGAAGCAGAAAAGAAATAATACAAGTGAAGTTTAGGCACTTAAATATGAGCGACTGGTGACATATTTAATACCCAATGACATCTAAAACATCCCCACTGGACAGACCTGTGTGACATAGGCTGAACAGGAAATCTATGCCTTCTTAGGGCGTGGTAGAATAGGGATCTAAATTGGTATGAAATGTCTGCATTTAGACAAACAAATCTCTTTACATTAATTCTTCCAAAACTAGAATTCATTTTGTCCTTCAATTTCATACATCAGCCTTGTACTCTGATAACAAAACTGGAGTGCTACCTGCCTGAAGTCTGACCAGGTATGTTGCTTCTTTAAATCCAAAAGCAGTTTGCATTTGCCTTCCTCTTTGCATGTATCTGGAGACTCTTACTGTGCTTTGTCTGATTCTACTCTTTCAGTGTCCTTGGCAGCAGCTCAGAAATGGCTGAGACTTATGAGTGGTGTGGCTGTTTGTGAAAAGTCATTTTAGCTCTACATTTCTTATTGTTTTTATTTTTTTATGGTTGGTTTGGGTTTGTTTGGGGGTTGGGGTTTTTTGTTGGTTTTTTTTGTTTGTTTTTTTCATAAATGCCTGTATTTTGTTTCCCACTCTACAAAATTACTTGTGTTAAAGGATCTTGAATCTGATTTCCCAACACATTATGGAAACTGAACTTCTATGTGCTGGATAAACACATGGAGTACCAGATAGCCCAGTCACCTGCAACCTTCCTTCCATAATAATTACATGTTTTTGTGCAGTATTCTGAAGGCATGTGAGGTCAGAAATTATGTTCTTTGTGTAAGGTGCAGTTCCAGAAATAGGGCTGTAAAAAGTATCAGCAGTACTCTGCTGTTGTGAAACATCGCCTGTTTAATTTATCTAAATGGTTAATAATTTATGTGATGCTTAAAGTCATCCACTTGTCAATTCCCTTCCAGAAGATTACATCTAGTAACAGCAGGAGCTGTTGTGGTACCAGGGCTAGTTATGGACAAATGAACCACATAATCTACTGCTGCAGTTATTTCTGGAAGTGAGCACACAACCTCCGACTACCATCAGATGCAGAGGCAGCCACTGTAACCCCCACGTATGTAACACTCACCCTGGGCTATTACAGTTCTCTCTAGGAAGGAACTTTAGGCCTCAGTTCAAGGTTGGCCAGCGCAGATTGCATCACCTAATGCATCGCTTATTACAGACGTTCTGAGTGACTGATTTCATGTAGCCCTAGTGCGAGGGAGCAGAAGCCAGCATGTCACATGTCAGACCTGCAGCTCACAAGCCCTATGTGCCACTCAGTCAACCCTGCACTGAACCTAATTATTTGTTCTTGGCTACAACAACATTTCAGAAATCACAAGCTCTTGATTTGATTTAATGTGATTGATTTGAAGGGTATAATTCTTATTCTAAAAAACCCTGCACAGGATTTAATTCCAATCTTGTGTTACAGTTCAAGGCAAAATTCCATCAGGGGGATGTTCTGACAGAGCTATCATAAGGAATCACAGAACTTGCTATTGAAATAGCAAACACTGTTGTCAAAGCTGGCAATAAAATCCATATCTCTACTCAAGTTTCTTACAAAAGTATGCTAAAGTATTCATGCTTTTCAATTGATAAAAAAAACCACCCTAAACCAAACAACAACAGAAAACACAAGTGCAAATCTGCTGCTTGATAGTAAGTGCAGAAAAAGAGAATTTAGTCAAGGGAAACACTGGTGTGTTACTGTGCTGAGGTTTGTGTAGCTGTACACTGAGTTTCAGCTTAGGTTGAAAAGCAGGTTGTGGAAATGACAGACTGGTGGTACTGATTTAAGCCCTTGGAACCTCTTCCTGACCTGCAATAAAAGACGCATGTTTGAACAATAATTCTAAACTTAATATTCAATGCAAGCTGCAATAATAGGGAAGACTCCTCACAAAACATTCAACCACAGATACTTTTCAAAGACTTACACACTACTGCCAGGAAGTTAGCTAGTGGTATCTCCACTTGTGGTCACTGGATAAATTTGGCTCTCATGAAGTACTTGAGCCCATTTTCAAAGTTATAAGTGGGCTTTTGAAATGCTCAGGAAGGAGCAAGAACGCACAGCTCATTGTATAGGGATCATGGGTTCAACACATTTTAAGTCCATTGAGATAATAAATACACATAAATTGGGGCAGGCCTTTTTTACTAAACAAATGACTTTTTTCTTAGGGTGATCCTCTGTATCATCACTGCTGATGCACTTTATTTGGGGGGCTTTTGGAGAAAACGTTGTATGGGGAGACAAGACTTATGCCCGGTTATAGCCTTGCATTGGAAAAAGTAGCTATTTCTGTGGCTTCAAGCTAGCACTTGAGTAGAGAAATTCCTTTCTCTACCACTGCAGATACAACAAAAGATGGTGTAAAGGTATGATATTAGTTCTCTTAGGGCAGTGAAGCTTTTTATGGTAAAACCATTATACATACATTGTGAGTATTTTGATAAAATCAAGGGGGGATGTGTGGAAGGGTGACAAAAAAAATCCCCAAAAAATCCTCTACAGTTTTCAAAGATAATCACAGGTAGTTTGGATTTTTTAAACCTCCACTTTGTCAGTAATAATTGTGAGTTTACTCTAATTAAAGGCATAATTTTGTCACATTAATCAAGTGTTGTGATTCTAAATAGCATACAGACTTTTGAGAACTGGAGAGCTTGATTTTCTGGAAGTGGGGTGCATACTGAATAGCTTGAATCCGTTGGGATTTTTCTCAATATATGTTTTAATTTTACTTGATAAACACCTGGACCTGATTATGACTAAGAAAGATAAAATTAAAAGGACAAAAGGCCTACTGAGTTGAGTATTGAAAAATACACAGAAATTTAGTTTTAGGAAAAATGGTAAATCTTAGAACAAGAACCACTGTGCTGCACAAGCATAGCAATTATCAAAAACCACACTAGGCAGCTTAAGTGTATTTATGATGAAAAGGAAACCAAGTCACACAGCTCAACAAATGTTTTGGTGTTGGGACTTAGCAGAAATCTGCCAGTCTTAATATCAACTCTATTAACTGTTCAGAGATTACTGGGTTTGTACTTGTTCACAGAAGGAGTTAAAAAAGGTTACACTTGAGCAGATTCTAGGTCAAATGCTCTCAGATATCTTTAGCCAAGCTCAGGAAACCATTTTTTTCTTACAGCTGTTTGCAAAGAGAGACCATAAGTCAGGAGAACCTTCAGTTTCACATTCTCATCCATGCAACATTTCCAATACTACACTGGAACAATCTCATAGGTCCTTCTCTGCCTCAGTATTCCACTGACTGTATTTCTCTCACACGATACTATTCCCAGAGAAAGCACTGACAGCAGCAAGCATCAGGACAGACTATGAGATATAGGAAAAAAAAAATTAAGTCAATTTGTTTCTTACTACATGCAAGTTAAATTACAATAGCATTACATTTTTATTGGTTTTTTTCTAGAAGTGGCATTGTTGCTGTCATGACTAATCATATTGCCACCGAAGTTATTTTGAAAAATAAAGTATTTAATTTTTTTGCTATTATTCTTTCTATTTGTGGTTTTTATTTGCCTGGCATTTTAAAACAATTACATGACTAAGCCAAAGACACAAAAACGTGCCATGTGTGTCAGGTTGCAGGTGTGTGACAGGTTGCACGGAATAGGTGAAAAGACAAAATATATTTTCTTTTTGTAGCTGAACTTTTTAAATGCTGATGAATATCAGCATACAATTGCCACTTGCAGGTTTTTATCTCTTCCCGATCTCAGTTTTCTACCTAGAGAACCTATACCAGTTCTCCTGCCTTCTATTCTTCTGAAGACAATGAGGTTTAACATGCCACAGTTATGCCTGTGAATCAATTAGGCAAAAAACCCCAGTGGCCTGGTCTCTGCAGTTTTGTAAAAGGATAGCTGTTCACAAACAATGAGCAAATCCAGTCAATTATCTGACACTGTAAGATTCCTGATATATTTGCCAGACTTTGTATATAAGAACTGTTAATCAACTCAGACTTCAATTTCTGCTGTCAGCATAACAGAATAAGCAGTTCAGGGGACAAGGAATCCTTCATTTCATTGAAAATGAATGTCCTGCAAAATCATCTGTGACTCAGCCAAAATGAAAACAGTGAGTATTGCTTCTATGACAGAAAAATCTTTCTCCAGCATTGAAATCTTGGCTTGTGTGTGATGATTTTTTCAGCGGATTCAGGAAAACAGCAAAGCATTTGCCTCAAAACATTCTATATTTTCACCAGTCTGACATCTCAGTTCCTGCCCCTGGCCATGCCAAGGACAGTCAGAAGGTTTCTACATGTGGCTGTCTTCACCAGGGGCTTTCAGTTTTTGACTATCGAATTGACTGACTTACACAGTATTACCCACTCTGCTTGGTGCCATCAAACTGTTCTTCATAGAGCAAGGGGTATTTTTTATTTTGAAATAGGACGAAGGCTGATAAGGACGGGCACGGAATTGCCACAGAGGGTTTTGTGTACATAAAGCAGAGCAGGAGCAGGCTGCTGCGGAGCAGCCCTGGGCACGAGGAAAAACCTTTTCACATTCCGCTGTCCTGCAGGCTGTGGCTGGGCGAGGGTGCTGGGCCCGGCTGGGAGCCCAGCCTCCTCACGAGCCGCTTTTCCGGCACAAGGTAACGGGTCTGTCCCCCGGCCTCGGTCACTCCCTGTTTCTCTAGGGCACGTCCATAAATTCCCGATGCACAGAGGGATGTGTCACTTTAGTTAATGATTTGTCAGGCGCCGAGTGGCGTGTCAGGCCCGTCCGGCGGTGTGCGGCTGGAGCCCGCTGCTCAGCGCGGGGCAGGAGGTCGCGGGTCATGCCGGGGGCAGCGCTGGCCGCGGTGCCCAGCTCGGGCGAAGGAGCCGAGGCGCAGGGTGGGCACCAGCCCGGGGCCGGGCCCGCTCA
>VZTE01001195.1:980447-1035155 GCA_013397775.1 Eulacestoma nigropectus
GGCGGCCTGGGGAGGGGGCGAAGCGCAGGAGGGGGGCGGCCTGGCTCTGGACCGGCCCGCGCCTCCCTGGAGCTCAAAAGTTGTTTCCCGGCCCTGCAGACACTTTCCGCCGCTGCGGATGCGTGTGTGTGTCCCACCCCCTACCCCTTTTTTATTTTTGAGGTTTCCCAGTTAGAGGTGAAAGGAGCCGGCGGTGTGTTGTCAGGCTGAGCCAGCCGCTACTTTATCCTTGCAGTGTCTTTCTCAGAGTGTTGCTGAGAAAACCGCTTCACTGGGAGCGGTGCCGCTGTCAGCGGTGTGCACCCCGTTTGTTACCTCTCAGGCTGTTCTTAAAGGCGTTGGTCTCTATTCTTAGTAAAGGGAGCTGTGAGCTGGGTTTTCATGAAGCATCTGATGAGTTTTGCTAGACTGAAGTTTACAAAATCTTAAAATATTGCATTACAGGAATTTTTGCTCATCCTAAAGCAAAATACCTCCTTAATCATTTTAATTAATGTTTGGTGAGGATTTTCAGTAAGTAAAGCATCTTTATTCTGTATTGTTACCTTATTCTAATGGTTTTCCCTACTTCGTACCAATTACTGTATGAAATCTGGAACGATAATAAAAAAAGTAATAAAGTAAAATATTAAGCTTGGAGGCATCAACACACATGTAGAAAAATCTTATTGTATGTTGGCAGATGCAAATACTTCGGGAGCTTTGGGTGCAGGTTTCTAGATGAAATCAAGTAGACAAAGTGCTCTTCAATATTTTATGTGAGAAAACCATGCACTGTAATGTACACAGCAGTCTAAACAACCACATTATTAATGTGATACTTTAAACCAGTGCATAACTGGGCTCTTCAGCAAGTACAGTAGTGATTACCTTCACTACTCCTGCAAATGCTGCTTGGTGATACTTCTGACACAATCCTGTTTCAGCAGACAGCAACAGCTGAGACATTTATTTTATGATGGAGCTGCATAGATTCCAATACAAAACTAACTGAAAACAGAAATGAATGGATTGCTTTGCACTGTTTTGCCTTGTCAGTTACTTTGATTCGATTCTGATTAAAAAAAGTTTCCATTTGTTTATAATACTGTTGTGATGTACTTGGGAAGTTTTGCTGAGAAGTTACGTGCATCTGCTGTTGTAATATGTGTACATAGGGAATGGCATAAACACAGGGACAACAAAATATTTACTAATGTCCTTAGAAGCCAATATAAATATATCTCTGCTCTTACTCTGCAAGGATTTACGCATATTCAAACAACTTTATATTCAGAGCTGAATACTTGGATTGCTTTCAAGTAGTGTTAGGCACTGTATGTTAATATATTCAGCCTACTGATTAAATAAAATAACTGAAAAAAAAAAAGCTAATTGCTGCAACCAGGACGCATCATGGTATTAGTGCCTTAGTAGTTCATGTATTGTGGTTGGATATTGCAATTTTAACAGCAGCTGTTAAAATTATTGCTTGATATTATGTATTCTGTTGAAATAGGAGAAAAAAGAAAGGTGACAGTATTTTGGAGAACCCCTCGATTCCAAATCCTTTTCCTGAGCTGTGTTGCTCGCCGTTTGCATCAGTTTTGTCAGCCAGTCTGTTGCCCAAGGCAACTTCAAGAAAAAAGCAGGTAAGATTTCTAAATTATTATTTGACAGTTTCTAAATTGGTTAAATGAAAGCATGAGGAAAAAGCTCGGTTACCTATTAAGTTATTTTTCTAATTGAGGTGTTCCATATTTCTGTAATTTGGTGAAATTTTCTCTGTAGGTCATCAACGATTGTAGAAAACGAGGTTTTGGAATCTGTGACTTAAGACATGACTGTTCTTTCACAGAGTCTGTGTGTGGCTCTGCAGATTTTTCAGTTTAAGTGGAATCAGGGCTAGGCAGGCAGTACTTTATGTCCTTAACTGAGAAGTTAATTTCTTTTTTCCCTTCCTCCCCACCTCCAATTACTGTCATCAGTGTTATAGAACAGAGGGTTTTAACAGTCACTGAACAGCTTTTCAGAAGTTCTGACTTTGCCAGGATAATGGAAAAAACCTAAATGGATGGGGAAGGAGCGAATGCTGCGTACCTGGCTGTATTTTATATGCATGTGTGTTTATCTGTATATGGCTGAAGCTATGTATTTCCATAAAGACCTTACACTGTAAGCCAGGGGAAGATCTGAGTGGGCAGACACACCTGGCACTACTGTTTGGACACACTGTATTTGTTATCCTAAGCAGGGGCACAGGAGGAAGAGTTTCCAGTTAATGGAGATTACTGATGTCGAAGATCAGTTTCACTCTTTGGAAGCTTACCTGTCTCATTCTCTCTTCTCTTCTTGAGACTGGAAAGAGTTCTAACAAGGAACATCTGTGGGATTAAGAGTACTCCCTCCTTCACACTCTCTGTTTTGGTGGTCTGCAAGATCCCTGTCTCAACGGTTTTAAGGGGATATTGGAGGTGTAAGAACTTAAACTGCTGCTGGTTATTCAGTTTTTAGATTTGCATGAAGAATATGCCTGGAAGTTGAAGTTTCTTGTAGTTGTATTAACTTTTCTGAAGCTGACCTGCCACAGCTGTTTCTGTGCACCTGCCAGAGAACTTTGTTAGCCAAGTTGTGGCTAGCATCTTAAGGAGGAACCTTCTCCCCACTTCTCCAGTGAAAAACGTGTGTGTCTGGGAAACTGCACTGATTCTGTCTTGCCATATTTTGCATGTACTCCATGGTGTCTCTCTATAAGCTATGGTGTCTTTCTGGACTACTTTTATTTCTTTCAGTTCTTCTGCAATAGCAATACTAATCTGAAACATTTCTGGTCATTGTGCATCTCAGTGTTGGTAACGCAGTGAGATAAAATTGTGCTAGTTTCGTCTTCTTGGGCAAGGTGGAAGCATTGACTGTCTCTGCAGAGGCAGGAAAAATGCTGAATTGGTAACATTATCTTTCAGAACAAAAGGACTAGAAGTCACATTTTAAAAAAATAGTTTAAACTGGTCACGTTGCAGACTTAAATTGCAGTCATTGTGGTAATCCTTGGACTTGCAATTGGAAGGCATGATTTAACACACAAAGGTCACCTGCTTTTTGGCCAGTCATATTTAGCATTACTGACAGTTAAACCAGCTAAGTGTTAGCTTCAGTCTTCTAGAAGCTGAAGTTCTTACCTTCACTGACTTCTGCTTCTTCATAAAGGTTCATGTCATACTTTTTGTGATCATTTCTGCTCACAGTCCTTCCATTTCTCCTGGTTTTTCATTTAAGAATGTAGTGCTCTCTCTGGTAAAAGCAGGAACAAGAACAACAGGTTTCCTGACAGAAGTGAGCTAACATAATGTTGGTGTCTGTGGAGGGCCTGACCTGTTTTTCAGCTACCAGAAAAATGAAGAGAAATCTTCCTGTTACTTTTGTGGAGGCATTTGAACAAGACCATGGTTTCTGTCACCTAGGTGCCTGTTTATGGCCACTGCAGGAGAAATGATACTAGGCCAAGCAGACCATTTGTCAGACTCAGCATGACTGTTGTTACATTCTTCATCTAAATTTATTAAAGTTAAGGCCAAATGACAACTGTCAAATTAAACTTTTATCTTTGAAATTCAGGTTGAAGTCTTCTAATAGGTTAATAAAATTACTCAGGTTTAAAAAGAGAGGGAATGCTAAGCAGGTGTGCGAAGAGAAGTGAACTGGCTGTGACTTTGACTTCCCACAGGTGCCTGTGGAACGGTGCTTGGAAAAGTTGTTTCCACCCCCTGTCCTTATTTTGTCAACTTTGTAGCAGCTCTGTGTGCAAATACATATCTGTATATAAAATTTCATGAATATTACTGTTACAGCTTGATAGTTTACTAACTCTTAAGAGAAATCAGCTACTCTTAAGAATTTTTTTTGTGCATAGCGTTGACAGCTGCCAGAATTTTTTCTGTTGCCTCTCTGATGATCTACATATGTTTTCAGAGATTCTTCTTTTAGATTGCTTGCTTTTGATTTAGTTTCTTTTTCTGCTTTTAATTTCAAGCATAGGAAAGAAAAATTGCAGAGTGAATTTCTACTTATGTTTTGTAGGTAACTATTATCAAAATGGGTGTTTCTAAAAGAGAAAAAAAAGATACCTCTTCTGTCTTGTTTTTCTTTCCAGAAAAGATTTTTGGCTTCTATAGAAGAAAGAAGTTGTCATGAATATCTGCTCTTTTATTCATAGCACCTGTGACATCTGAAATCTTTCTACTTCGAAATAGATTATTAACATTATTTTGAATTCTTGTTTTTCTAAGCTGAAATTCTTACTGTCTTCTGATGGTCTTTTATCATAAGCCTCTCAAAACGTTGAACATGCTGCTTGAACAGCATGTTTGTGAGGTTGACTCACTGAAAATAGGTTTATAAAAGCAAATTGGTAAAAGCCATGTAGCAGAATAGTGAGTTGCCTCCGTGCTTGGGAAGTAGTATGTCTATGTCTCTGAATATTGTTCGGTCTGCCTCATCAGCACAGCTGTCCATCTCTTTTCCCTCCTTGCAGAAGAGTTTTGTGTTCTATCTTAGAATCATTAAGTTTGGAAAAGACCTTCAAGATCATTGGGTCTAATCTTTGACCAAACACCACCATGTTCAATTAACCATAGCACGAAGTAGTTTTTTGAACACTGCCAGGGATAGTGACTGTACCACCTCCCTGGACAGCCTGTTCCAGTGCTTAACAACCCTTTCACTGAAGAAATTCAGAAAAGCTGGCATCCTGCAGCTCACGGCTTGGACAGGTGCACTCTTCCCTGTGTTAAGAACTGTCTGGATGGATGGGCCCAGAGAGTGATGCTGAATGGTGCAGCATCCAGTGGGTGTCTGGTCACTAGAGGTGTCCCCCAGGGATCAGTGTTGGGCTCAGTCCTGTTTAATATCTTTACTGATGGTCTGAATGAGTGGATTGGGCCTCCCATTAGCAAATTCAGCTTCCTGGAAAGTTGGGTCAGGTTTTGATCTGCTGGAGGGTAGGAAGGCCCTGCAGAGGGACCTGGGCGGGCTGGATCAATTGGCCAGATCAGTGGCATGAGGTTCAACATGACCAAGTGCCAGGTCCTACACTTGGGTTACAACAACCCCATGCAGCACTACAGGCTGGAGACAGAGTGGCTGGAAAGTGGCCCAGCAGAAAAGGTCCTGGGGGTGCTGGTCGACAGCAGCTGAACATGAGCCAGTGTGTGTGCCCAGATGGCCAGGAAGGCCAAGGACATCCTGGCCAGTATCAGGAATAGCAGGAGCAAAGAGGTGACTGTACTTGGCACCGGTGAGGCCACACCTTGAGTGCTGTGTCCATTTCTGGGCTCCTCACTTTGAAAAAGGACATGGAGATACTGGAGAGTGTCCAGTGAAGGGCAACAAGGCTCATGAAGGGATTAGAGAACTTGTCTTGTGAGGAGTGGCTGAGGGAGCTGGGTTTGTTTAGTAACAAGGAGTCTCAGGAGGGACCTCATTGCTCTCTGCAACTCCCTGAAGAGAGGTTGGAGTGAGGTGGGGGCTGGTCTCTTCCATGGTGCCTGCAGTTAGAGAACACAAGGAAGTGTTCTTAAGCTGAGAGAGGGGAAATTCAGATTAGATAATTGAAAAATATTTTTCACTGTTATGGTGGTCAGGCATCAGAGAAGGTTGCCGAGGGAGGTGGTGGAATCGCCATCCCTGGAGGTGTTTCAGAGGCATCTGCATCTGGTGTTGGGTGATGGTTTAGTGGTTTAGGGGTTACAGTGATGGTACTGGGTTGGCGATTGGACTGGATGATTATGAAGGTATCTTCCAAACTTGATGATTCTATGATTCTATGAAATGTGTTTAGATAAAATGAATTTCATGTTTCAGTGTGGAAGACTTTTATCTGAATAGGCCAAAAAAACCATCCTTCCCCTCATGTTCAACACAGCATGGTCAGCTTGGTGGATGGTGGGAAATGTTGCCTTCCTCTGAGGAATCAAGCATCTGCTGCTATTAGGTGGAATTCATGAACTCGTATGGAAAGTCTAATTGTGTCTCAGAGCCTGCATTCTCTAAGAAATGATAAGGAACTGAAAATATAAAACACTGTACTTTTGTCTGTAATTATGATCAAAATAAGTATTAGTAGGGAAAAATATGAACTGTAGGAAAACTTGCTCTGTTCTTGTTGTCTTTGGTCAAATAAACTAAGAAGAGGTTACTGTAGCTTTATGGAAGCTTAGTTTCTAATGCTTTCTGAAAACAAAACCTGAATCATTTGCACTGCAGTGACAGTTCTTGCCCTGCTCAAGGATAAGCCAAAAAGTGTTTCATGACAAAAGTAGTTCAAGGTAATTAGTGCCTTGTTTCTTTAAATTAAATTAGAAGTGCAAAAATAAAGCTCAAGTAAATCTCAAGGTGAAGAACACTCAAATCTGAAATTTTACCTTGCCTCTTTTGTCTTTCTTGGTGTTCTAAACAAGTAGATATTTTTATCATGTAGAATCCAAATATACCCCCACAATGTTCTTTCCAGGAAATCAGTTGTATAGAGACCTAATACTTGTGATTGTAGTGGAATGTCACTTTGCTTTTTGTACTCATAAAGATTTTCATGTAAAGCTCTTTGACAAAGAAGAGCTAACAGGAACTTTATGTTAAAGAGCAGATTTTTTTTTTTAATGTGTGCTGTTCTAAGTTTCTGAATAATACTGAGCACTGACTGTAGTCATTGGAGTACTATTTATTTTTTTACAACTATAGTTCAGGGTCTTCTAATGTATCTGCTTGAAGCCTCATTCTTCGAAACTGATTATAATTCTATTAGCAGACATATAGGGCTAAGTCTTTGGTACTTAAACATTTCCATGACAGATTTTTTGGCTGAAATATCTATTTACTCTTGACTTTTAAACAATGCAAAAACAAAAAGGGGTTTTTTTTTTTTGAAATGCAATGACTCATAAATTTCTAATCAATTTCCAAGGACTGAGACATCTTTTCCAACCAAAAGAGGCATTACTTGAATTTACTCTGTAATTCCAGTCTGTCTGTTTCTTACCAGATTTCCTTCCAAGCTGGAGACAATTGCACATATCCTCCTTTATCAGTTCTCAAGTCCTCTTCTTTACAGCCTCTAAACATATATCAGTTTTCCCTGTGTTTTCCACTTGAATTACACAAAAAAGACTTAGAATTTGAAAGTCAGGAGGGAAGGGAAAAAGTCCTTCCAACCGGTTTATAGATTAACAGTAAAAATACTTTGTACAGACCAACTTAAAGAGCTCAATGAAGTCTCTAATAAAAAAATTGCAGAAAGGATTCAGTTGGATTCCTTTTTGTGGTGTTTCCTTTGGTGGCCTGCGCCAGTTTCTGTGCTCTGTTCTTCATTTATATGGTTGTACCTGACCACCAAGGAAAGGTTTATTGATATTTCAGTTGATTGGAATTAAAACTTGCTGTTTTGATGGAGGTACCTTTGTACTCTGACCAGTCATCCTAACATTGTGACTGAAAGTTACTTGTCTACATAGGTAAAAATCAGGAGGCAAGGATGAACAACTTCTCATTCTAGCAATCAGGGATGTCACCTGGTTTATACAGGAGGTGCCCTATCACAAGCTGCCTGATACATTAGCCTGGGGAAACTTCAGAATAATCACCTGTTTGTTTCTTTTCTTTTTTGTTTTGTATTTTATTTTATCCTCTTTACATTGCTTCATTCATTATTGTATCTTACTGAGATGAGAAATTAGTTGCTTTCTGTCGAATTTCACATCAACCCTCAATATTTTCTTTCACATATTAGTCTTGAACTTTGTTACTGTCCAAAAACAACCCCGACAAAGACTGTAAATGTTCTAACTTCACAAAAATAGCGTCTTTTTTTTTTTTTTTCCCCCCTTTCTAATGGGCAAGAAAACAAGGTCACTCTAACTTTTGTGGTTACTAAGATATTGCCTCTGCAAGCTTGTTGCTTAATTGGGTAACATCAGGAAGGTGTTAAGCTTGAAGTTTTACAATTTTTACTTATATAAAATAAAAAAATCATCAGTACTGTCAAAGATTTTGGTAGACCTTTTGCCAGTGTTTGTCAGATTGGAATATTTTAATAATCCTTTGGATTTTGATTGTTTTGGATTCATCAGCCTAAAAGTCAAACCTGAAGTTGCTTCTCTTTTCTTTTAGGCCTGTTTTCTCGTACAAGAAACTGCCTCTTCTGTGCCATTTGGGAAGTTCTATTTTGAATAAGAAACCTCTGTGATGTTGCAGTAGATCTAATAACTTGTCTAGAAAAACCTCTGTAAATTTGGAAACGTTGATTTTCCAAAAAGTGCATCTTTAATATTTATCTCTTGAATTCTGCATTGCCTGCCTGGTGGTTTGGTCCTGTGATGTCTCCATGTCATTACAAGGTGTCTAGGGCAGACGATGATACAAACAGTATCAACTTCTTTGAATATACAAGAGACTTGTCAGTGAAACTGCAGGGAACTTTTTCTCTAATGCTGCTGAGTCACTTTTGATAATTCAGTTGTATTGAATTTGACATTAAAAGATTAAACTCTCATGAATGGAGCTTGAATCCTCATAATTTTCATAAGGAAATGAGATGTGACGGATACTAACACTGTTCTTATTTATAATTGCTGCCAGGGATGGGTGCTTTTATGTAGCATTAGACTGGAGAACTGAAAAGTTTGGGTCATTTTGTAGCCTCTCCACACCTGCCATAGACAGATCCATGTTTAAAGAAATATTTTATTGACAGATCTTTTTCGAGGTTTCTTCTCACTGATGGCACTGTCAGTAAGTGATGCTGTGGTAAGGGGGGGATGCAAGAGGACAGTATGGTAACAACAGAACGCTATTGACGTCTTCCTTTTACAGGCCATTGTCTGAACTGTCTTTTGATCAGAACAGATACACATTCTCCTCTGACTTCCTGGGACACACAGTCTAGGTTAATCAGAGCAGTGTTTAGTAATATTCATAAAATTAGATCAAGCCTTAAGTATTTTCGTGTGGTTTTTTTTCCTCCATTTTATTTTTCCTCAATGTTCTTTTCTGGTCTTATAAAACCTCTGTAGTTCTGTTCTGGTCTACTTTTGTTGTGTCATTGCCCAGTACTGTAAACATCTGCTTTATATCAGGTACTGCTATTTTTATATCATAAACAGTTTTATAGTTGCATTGAATGAGAATGGGATAGTCAATAATTAATAGTTAAATTACCTTAAATGCTACAGGTTTGGTAAAGTTGACAACTTAGATGATTCTTAATAAAGGTTTAGAACCCCTTTTGAATGAAAAGGTGTGCAACAGAAGGAGAAAATACAAAGTAGTTTGCCATACATTTTACAGTACTAAAAAGCATGTAAGATGATAGAATTTTTATGATTTTATCATGATAAAACTTTGTTATTCTAGTGTTGGGGCATTAACTGAAGAATGGAGCTCAAACTCAGATCAGTTTTTATGAGGAGTTTTGGTGCAGTTTTTAGTGTATCCTTGGATTGCTGCATTTCTGATGTTCTGAGAGTTATTATCTTTTTAAATAAGAACTTGAGAACTATAGAAACAAGCAGAGGAATATTCCCATCCTACTTCTGTGTGTAAATGTTGACACAATAAGTGTAATTTAGATTTTACATTAAAAAAGCCCTATACCTCCATATAAACACCACTGTTAAACCTTGTTAGTTTTCACCAGGTGGAATTAATGGGATCATGCAGGTAGAATAGTAGTAAATATTTGTGATTGATAAAATATTTTAATATTCTTTATACATTCATATTTTCTTGTATCTATTTACAATAGATAGCTGGGGACTTGTTCTTTCACATGGTAATTCCAGACTTGCTAATACAGTATGGTTGTTCCCTCATGATTTTTGCTTTATGATCTTTTTAACTCTTTGCAGTGTAATCTTTATGCTGTGCCAGTGTAATTAAGAGATCATGCTAGAGTTGTAATGAAAACTGGATCAATTGGAGATGTCAGTGTTAGGACAGGAAAAGGACTCCTCATTTTTTAAGGTGCCTGCTTATATCATGCTTCACTCTCTGCTTTAACTTCCCTTGTATAAGGAAGAAGTATAGAAACTGACAATAACCCGGAGATCTCTCACCCTTGTTCCCACACTGTGTGGTGAAGGACAACAGATATCTGTGTCTTAACATCTGCAGATCACTTAGATGAGTATCTTTAGGATAATAGTTTTCTGTTGGTGCTTGCACAGCAGGAACGCTGATGGCCAGGCAGTGGAAGGGCATCCTGTTATGGACAATTCGTGCTGATCTTTTTTTGTGTGTGTGCAGAGGCAGTAGCTGATACAGCTTCCAGCTGGGGATTTCAAGGCTCAGGATCTCCAAACTTTTCTAGCAGTTGATTATTCCTATTGCCAAAATGGCACATGTAACTCTAGCAAGTGGTGAAATTTGGCAATGATAAGTGAGAGATAACAGTTGACCCATATTCTCCTTGTTTGTCTTCATATTTAAAGCTGCTACTTCTGAAGGCATTCACACCTTTATGACTGCTTTTGGTTTGGGAATGAATAGAAAGGGAAACCTTCGAGACAGAGTATTTAAGCGTGCCTCTCATCTTATGGTCCTGTTGGGAGTCACCTCAAATGGGAAGATTTTAAAAAAAATGCTAATCAGGCCAACGAAAATTTTTCAAGAAGGGCAGTTGTGGGAGGAGAAACTAAGAGGGAGAAGAAATTAGACCTCTGCTCTAGTAACAATGTGAACTTGCTTTTCTCCTGTTTCAGTCACAGAACATTCATTTGCAGCTAATCAGCTCATATTTTAGCCCAATAGTGTACATGATATTTAATACTTAAGTCTCAAGAGAGAAATGTATGTCGGTTATCCTAGAGGCGTGCCTGTGCTACTAATTAGGATACTGATGAGGTGTTCCTGCCTGTTTCTGGTATGCTTATACTGCATACTGGTAGGTCTATCTTTTAGCTTCTTCACTTGGTATTATATCCACAGGAAATCAAGATACACAAGATTGTCCTGTGATCAGAATGGGATTTTCAATTACTGCATTCTTAGGCTATAAATAGCCTTTTTATATTAGTTATGTTATGATAACTCCTGTTACTGATTACATTAAAACTTGGTGTTTATGAACAGCTGCAAGCTCTTGATAATGGCACAGAAATGGTATCAGCTGTTGAGAAACAGGCTGGAAGTTTGCAAGAATTTATTCTCATAATCGCTAGAATTTACTGCTATGTAGTGAGAGGGAAGACCATGCCATATGAGGGTTTTCTTAAGTAAGTCAGCTGACAGGACTTCATCAGTGTGCTTTTCTATCAGGCTTGAACCTATTGATTACAGAAATAGGCAGCTGAAAAGCTTTGCAAGGAGCCTGTGTAAAAACGCTTTAAGATCCCTTAAGTTTGTGAGGAAAATTGGTGAGTATGGAAAACTGCATTATGTTCCTCGTGGCTCAAACTTCTTTGTGAAGTTCATAGGTACATGATAATGTCTGTGTTGCTTTACAGGTAATCCAGTCTGTTTCAGTGCAACTGAATCTTCACCAGTCCTTATTGACCCTCCAAGAGGGTGTACTGTATGTTCTGTGTGAAGACTAGGACCTATTAGTTTTCTTTGTGTAAGGGACGATATGAGTAGAACAACAACAACTCAATGACTTTGAAACCTCTCTTTTTTAGGGTGGTTTTAAAGAAAATAGTTATTTGTCAAGTGTATGTAAATGTACCTGTGCAAAAAACACCCTCTGTGTGTTTCTATGGTCACATATTAATGGACTCTTCTTCTGGTAAAGAGATAAAGTGACTGTGCCAGGCAGACAGGAGCACTCTCACAAGTAAGTGCAAATAGCACCACGAATAACTTATCTGATTTATGTTGGTATTGTATAATAAACTTCTGCCTTAGTTCAAAGACAAGTACAAAAAATAGCATCAAAGGTTTTTATAAACCTTACTGGATTTATATTATCTAGATTTTTTTTTTCATCAACAGAAGGAAAAGCTGAGTCTGATTTGCTCTTGTTACCTATAAATGCTCACATTCCTGCATTATGTCTGGCAGAGCTAGGAATAGATCAGCTCTTGTGACTCCATATTCAGTGCCTTAAGGACATCACTGACCTTCCTCTTCTAGCAGGATATCTCTATTCCATATGTTGTTATAAAACCCTTACTTGGAGTTGCTAATTTACTAAGGGCATTTCAATTCTTGCGCACTCCATTTAGTCACGCTTTCTTAAGTGGCAAGAAGTAGAAGTGGTTTATATTTTGAAGTATCTAAAAAGTATCTGCACAGTGTTTTCACAACTGTATCTGGTAGCTTAGTGACAAAAATAGGAGTGAAAAGCTGCATAAACATAGTCATTTCACAGAGCTCTCAAGCAAGTGAGCTGGATCTGGTTTCCTTCCTGTCCACCAGCACCGGCAAAATTCCTTGCAAACCTGCCATGGACAAGTGAAATCTTTTATCTGTAGAAAAAAAAAGTGGTTATATATTTTTCCCTGAAGGCATACTTGGCTTTCAAAGCCTTTCTGTATCTCACATTTATCAATAGAACTCCTCTTGACTTTCACATGGTGAAGTGATTCTGCAAGGCTTGCACTTAGAAGTTGTGTTTTATTCAATTTATTTTCGTTAATGGTTGTTTGTGAAATTTAAGAAAAGAAAATACTCCTTAATGTTATTTTTAGTACTCTTGAGTGCAGCCATGTTTGCTTTCACTAGTTACATAAATTACTGTAATATTTTTTGTTTAAAACCTATTCATTATTTGAATATTGAATTTTTATTACCAGTTACCAGTCAAATGCAGAACTTAGGTTTTTGATTGCTTTCTGAATGGGTCTCGTCTGTACATCTGATTGGAAAAGGTACAATACAGATAATTTCACTGAAGAAAATAAGCCTTTGCTTCACCTTGCAGACAAATAGGTCAATTTTATTCATAGAGCAAAAAGCTGCACATGCTTTCAAGAGCCAAGGACCTTCAGTACCCAGGGGTAAGGAAAAATGGCTTGGGTTATTTTTGTTTCTTTCCCAGCAAAGTCACTAATGCAAGGCTGCAAGTTCTACAGTCACTATTACCTGAACATTTTTTCATAAGATCCAAGGATAAAAGAGTAGAGGGAGTTTTTTGTCCTGGTGCTGCAAAGATATGCATGTCTAATATTCCTTGAGTAAAATGCCTATGGGATCTGGCTCTGGTACCACAAGTTTTTTTCTGACTCTTATGGCAAAATTTTGGAGCTATATTATAGAATTTTGAAAACATGCTCCCACAGGAAATAAAAACTGTGTGCCTGAAAGGTAAAAACCTAATTGCAAACACTTGACATTTATCATAGCTATCTCTAGTAGAAAAGGATGTTAATTTCAAATGTTACAGAATTAGCACTTTAAACTTGATCTCAGAAATGCTTATTTAATTTTATCCAAACAATCGTAAGGATTTTGGACTGGAGTTTAAGAGACAAAAATAAAATTAAATAAATACCTTAAACCTGAAAGATTAGTTGCTATGGATCTCTTGCTGCTTAAACTAAATGTAAAAGGAGTCAAAGTTAAAACTGAGCCTTTATTATGATTCAAGGAAATGGATAATATCTGCTGTATTTTAATTGGTTTATGGTTTTGTTAGAAGCTCTTGTTTTAAAGCCAACAATGAGGATCAAATGTCTATCTCTAAAGAAATTCTCTTTCTGACTTGGCATCCGTTTCTTATCAGTTTTTTTCCATCCTGTGTGTCTCAGTCAAGGACAACAGGTTTTGAAATTTTAGGAAAATATTTGTCTTTACTTCCTATTCCTTGGCAGTATTTTATTACTATTTGAGAGCTGCTGATAAAATGCCAGTGCAATGCAGGTTTTAGTTCTTGGAGGGAGCTGTATTTTTTGTATTTATGGTCTTTGCTCCTCTTGTTCATCAACAGAACTTACTTAAGTCATACTGATTTTAGGATTTCAGGAAAGTGATTTAGCATGAAAAGAGGTGCTTTGAATCCATAGATTCTGAAGTGTCTTACTGGTGCCAGAGACTTGTTATGTATTTGCTACCTGGAAAACTCAAACCAGAAAATGACATGAAATCAAATTGTTTGTTTTGAACTTGTCATTGTACAGTTTCTTATGTCTTGGAGATGAGATTCTTTTCTAGATACTTTGGGATTACTACAGAATGTGCTCGTTTCCAGTTACTGAGGGAAAAAAACTATAAATGTGATCTAGTGAAATTTAGTATGGATTATTGTAATATTTACCAAGTCAATTCTGAATACTTCTAGGACCAATACATCAGATTTATTATCAGTAATATACTTGCAGTGACTGCCTATGAAATACAGTAGCCTGCATATCTGACATGTTATTTTTTAAGATGCTATGAACACTTAATACAAATAATTTTTTTGGAATGTCTGCAATCTTCAGCTACAATGAGCAATGTTTCTGATGAGAACTGTTTGTTCAAGAGTTATAAAAGAAATAACCAATATCCCAGTTCTAACATCTGTTTAATAATTTGGTTTACAACAGGAATATTGCTTAGTCATGCTGCATAAAAGCAGAAAAAAAATTCTACTTTTAAGTGCATTATGAGGCCTTTGAAAAAAGATTATAGCTTGCCTTATCTTTTAAGCAATACAAAATGTTACCTTTCTTGACAAAGAAGTAAAGAAAAAAAAACCAGATTTCCTTTGTCAAACGATGTCAATGAAAACATATTTATTATGCAGATATTTGATACATAAAATAATTATGTGAGTGGGGGTGATCAAAAACTTGGCTTCACAAAACAGTCTTAAATTTCACTCCTTGTAACAATTTATGTGTCACTTTTTTAGGCCTTGGTTGCATGGAAAAGGTAGTAATTGCATTACTTAAAGTAAAAGGGGTATTTTGCTTCTTCTTTGAATAAAGGTAGTTAAGAAACATATAATTAAATTCCATGGATTCATTAAATCTATTCTTATGCTCAGTTACTTTCCTGAAACCCTAAGATGAGAAATGCTGAAGAATATTTTGCTTCCTGGAAGAAGCCAGGGAAAAAGCCCCAAGACTGTAACCACTCCGTGTGAAGTGTTAGGATGCAGTCTTTAATGATTTGCTTTTTGTTTTGACCGTAAAGACAAAGCTCTGAGTGATAGAAATGCATGTTGTTCTGCTTATTTTTATAGCCAGAGATAGTGTGGGCATTTCCAAGGACAGAACAAAAGTTTTCAAGCTCTTTGGTTGGTTGATTTCTAGTTTGTCCTACCCCGGTGTGTTCTGTCATTGGCTTTGCCTAGGACTGAATTCACATAAATGGAATGACATTTACTAGAGCCTTAGTATTTTCTTTGTGCTGACTCTCCAATATTTAGGTTATGAGGAATTAGGTTTCAAGACATATTGCTAACTACTTTGTTCTGCTTCGTATTATCACCTGGATGAAGGTTGTCAAGTTCTGTGAAAAGCAGACATGAGTTTGTCTTCCAGAAGAGTAACATTGCCTGCAGTTATGCCAATAACTCTGCAGAAAAGGGTATGGCATTTAAATCAGTCTTTTAATTCTGACATTAGTAAGGGTTGATAACAATGTTTAAACATGGCTATATTTATTTTTTCACTTTAAAAAAAAATTTCTGTAGTGTAATAATGTTTCTTTTCTGATAAATGTAGAAAATTTTTATTTCATTATGTGAAATATGTCTGCTTATAAAGATATATGTGTCCATAATTGAATTTTTTTACCAGTGCTCTTTTATCTGTTACTATAATTTTGTACTTTGTGCAGGAAATTATTTTTCTTACAGATTAATGTAGTTTTTAAAGTGTCATGATTGCATTAAAAAATGCCTCTGTTGAAGGCTACGATACTGTTCCTAACAGAGGATTACTGGAGTCTTCTTCCACAGGTTTTGCATCAGCCTTAAACACAAAATAGTTTTTCCTCACCTTTTCTGGCTAATGCTTTAATTGTGGATGACCCATCGTGTATTTTGGGAACCAGGGTTTTTCCATAGCCACTGTAGCTTCCCTTTTTTTTTGTTATCTCAATAAAAAGTGTAAGCAATGCAAAATGATTATATCTGTGTGCACTAGGATTGCCTAGTGTAACTCAATGCATTGGGGGTATCTGTGAAGTTAAAAATACACATGGAAATGAAGTACAGAAATATGACTCTGCTGAGCCAGATGTATTAACTTATGAGAAGTTATTTCAAACAAGCTGTAAGTTACTAATTAGTTCGATTTACTTTGTAAATGTGTAGATATTTTTCAAAACCTCATTGCTGCATAATGTGCTTGACTCATTGTTAATAGACTCTTCTGCTACTCAGTGGCTTTTAATGTACCAGCATTGTGAAAAATGAAAGTTCGCTGAAATACTACTACAGTAATAAATGGTTCTCATGAGCAGTTTACGTGGAACACTGCATGTATTTATGGCATAAGTCCAATGGGTCTAAAGTAGTATATAAACACAGACCTTTAATTGATTTGGGATATATAGTATTCATTTATATTATTTCATTGTTTGAGTTGGAGCGAGAGCCTGTGAACATACAGTTTTATTGGGATTGATTGGTACAGATTAGATTATACTGCTGTTTTAAGAGCATGATAATATACTGCTTTTCTGGTATAGTAACTTTTAGGTATGTGCAAGGTGTGCTCTTACACAGTGTTATCTAACAATTTGCAGTGTTGCTGTTACACTTCTCAAAAAGACTCCTTTAAAAATTGTGGTTTAACTTCTCGGCTCTTATCCTCTCAATCTTGTGGTTACCTCCCAGTCCTCTCTTCCACCCCCTAACACCCCTTCAGATCTCAAATCTTCAGTTGTCATAGTTATTTTATTTTTGTCTGGGTTTTGTTATTGTATGCTAGGAGAGGAGGGTCTTTGTTCTTGCAGCATGTAGTTGTGTTAGACTCCTCTGGTATGCACACAGCAGTACTTGGTGCTGTGTGGGTGGGGAGAGGTGTAACTTTGCTCGATCTAGCATTCAGAAGGCTAGGAAACTCAGTTTTAACTGTAGTGTGTATTTTTTTGATGTTGAAAGATAAGAATCATTCTCTGAGAAAATACAAGAGTTTTTCTCTTTTGACAAATTCACAGTAAGATAATTTTCTGCACATTCTCTCTCATTTTTTTTCATGCTGCTATCAAATTAGCTGCCAACAGTTATTGGCTTTACTTCTCTTTATCTATGCACTTTGTAAGCCCAAAATAAAATTAATGGAAGCAGTAGGAGGAAGCAGCATAGGGTGTTGCTTTGGGTAGGTAGCTATTGGGTTACATACTGTTTCAAAAAATTGTCGAAGGCATGTGTCCTCACTGAGGTCTCACTGTGTGCCAAAATTAATAGGCTTGTTAAGGCTTGTGATGGTTGTATCTATGCATGTAGAATTCCTTCTGAAAGTATCTTTTCTCCCTGTTCACAAGGGGCTTTGTTATTTCTGTAGCAGTACCTTAATTTCTAGAACTAGAATACTGGAGGAAGGGAAGGCAGGAAGGTAGGCAAGAAAGAGCCAGTCTGGTAAGGGGTGACATATGTGAATGTGTAAATTTGTTCTTGTTTCTCATGGACATTAGAACCTTTGACTTAAAGTGTTGCAATTTCCACTTTTTGTTGCACTAGAAGGACGTGGAAAACTAGGATTGTTACATTAACAGTTCATAGTCAAGAGAAGCTTAAACATTAGCTCATGAAGTATTGTTTTAGCATACCAATCATTCCAAATAATTATTTCTTAAATTCATGGAATAGGTAATTGTGTAAGAAGTCTAGTTTAATTATGGTACTGCAAAAATTGCGAGTCTTCCTTTTTCCATCTCACAAAAGGTAAAATTTTGCATTGTCGATGTGCTAATCTGGCTGTTTTGCCAACTTATTGAACATTAAGTTTTTCTCATTTTCATTCAAAATGTCTAATATACTTTGTCCAAAGTTATTTTATACTTTCTGTTTTAAAGTCTGATGTGAAGTACTTATCACAGTTGATGTGTTTTATTCTTAAGTAATATATTTTTAACTAAAGCTACTGGGCCTTGTTTAGGTTCCAAGGGGTCTTGTAACACAGATGGGGAAATTGCATGCTTAATGAGCATGGGGAATTATGTATATTGAGTGCTATCACAACCAGATTTATAGTATGGATAGACTAGACATATAGTGAATCCAACACAGAGTAAGTGTTTTTATCTTTTGTATGAATAACTTCGTACTCCTCTAAAAATACTTAAAAAAAATTAGATTTGAAACCTCATAATGCATTCAAGGCATAGTTTTACAGTCAAAGACCAATATAAACACTCACAACTCTTAGATTTTTTACGTGGCAAGTAGAAGACTTAGGCGCCTGATGTTGTATACAAGGTGTATAAACAGAGACCTGTAGTTTTTCTCTATAACAGCTGGGAACTTCGTAGCACACTCGGTCAGATGCTGATAAAAAGCATTGTGTACACAGTCAATATGTATTGCAGCTGAATAATTTCCAACAATTTTTGAAGAGATTGTATAGTGTCTTTCAAATGGAAGAAATATTGATCAGAAAATGAAGATGTGATTTTAGATTGCTCCAATCTAGGACTGGTATAAGCATGCAAATTTCAAGATTCTCTTGCATCTTTATTCCATCTATTTTTCTGGCCCAAAATCATTTGCTGCTTTAATCAACACTTATCCCTCCCCCAAGGAAAAATGGTCACTTAAGCCAAATCGTACTGAGAATTAGTAACGTCTGTCTGCAAGGCTAAGAGCATTAAAGTAATTTTTCAGTTTTGCGTTTAGATCCCTGAGATGAAAGGCCAATGTGCTAATCCAGGAATTTTACATGAGGCACTTTAAGTGACATGATAATGGTGTCATTAAATGGATACCTTTTATAAAATTACTGGATGCAGACCAAGCATTCATGTATGAAACATCACTTCATAAGGACATTTTGAAAAATAGTAATTTAAAAATGCAACAACACTACCAGTGCCCTTTTTGTCTTTTGTACATTAATAGAAATAAAAGAAATACAATAATAAATAATATAATCCAAGACCAGGTTGGATGGGGCTCTGAGCAATCTGGTCTAGTGGAAGGCATTGGAACTAGATGATCTTTAAGGTCCCTTCCAACCCAAGCCTATCTAGTATTCTTTGATTCTATAATACAGTAAAAAAATGTTTCAATAATACAGTAATAAAAGGGCAGCATCCTGCAAAGTTTTGAAGGCAGCTGAGAGGTTTCTTAGAGATGGAGAGAGTGGGAATGGACTTGAGTGGGCTTTAAAGGCTTAAGGAACAGTGGTCAGAAAAACTGTGGTGGTTGAGGTGAAATACTTGAATTTAAAGTCTTTATTCAAAATGGAATATTTTCTTTAATGAATTATTGAGGGATCTGAGAGAAGGTAATGGGGATAATCACAGGTAAATCATTAGGATGAGTGTGACTGGAAATTCAGCATAGAATTACGTCTTAGATATAAATTACTAGGATAAAACATCACGATAGACTACTTCTGTATCTGCAGAGTTTGATACAAATTGAATAAAGGTTTTGAGCCAGAAAAAGAGTTGAGGAAATTTGAGAAGGAGGAATATACATGGGAATGGGAAGAGACTCAAACAGAATTCAGAGGAATGGTAATGTGTTTTTTGAAAGAAGTTTATGTTTAAGATTGCTAGGAGGCCAAGCCAGGATGTGGGCTTACAGAAAGGTCTTGCCACCTTTGTGTATCTGACGTGTGCTAAGACAGCTACAGTTTGTTTGGGGAGATCGGGAATTCCTGCTTTCTCCTAGTACATATAACTTTGTGAAACTAGCTTTATAAGTATCTACCTGAGATACTTATTTGAAGGAACATGTTAGCTCTGAAAAGATTAATAAACTGCCTAAAATTCAGTCTTCTGTTGTACAGTACTTGCAGATACTAAGTTACCTACTTGTGACAGAGGATGAGGAGAGGTTAGTGATTCAATTATGGATGATAGGGAAGAAGGAGGGTGACAGACCAGCATTTTCTGTCACTGTGGAAGAACTCTGGTTAGGTCCAGAGACTGTTTAGGAGAAAACTACTGACAGGGCCTCCTCAAGGGAAGGTATTGCAGCACTCATCCCCTTCCTTATGATGTAGGCCAAATAAATCTAGATCTGATACTATTCTTAAAAAGAGTTTTAGACCAAGTTTTGCACTGAATATGTACTCCTTATACTCAAGAAGGCATCTAAAAGTGGATTCTGGTGTAGCCATCACATATTGGTTGACCAGTCATAGTCCCTGCTTTGACTACCATGAAACCAGTAAAGCTTCCTACTGTTTTTATTATGTATGAAAATGATCTCACATGTATAAATGAAATCAAAATGGGACTTATTTTAGCAGTCCTTATGGTTCAGGTGCAGGCAGGGAAAGGAAGGTTTTTTCTATCCTTTGGCATTCCAGTCTCTTCAAGCAATCAAATTTTCCAAAGTATTTTGTACACAAAATCATCAGTGATCTTGAAATTAGGAAGTATAGCACTATGCTGCATAGTTGCCATGAGGGGTAGATAGAGATGTATGTGTGTGTGTGTATACAAGGGAGGGTGAGTAGTAAGTGCACAGAGCTTTTTAAGAAGTCTTTTAAAATCTCAGTGGTTTAATACACTTGGCCATTACTTGTCCTTTGTATAGTTTGACAAGGTTTAGTGGTACAATTAACGTTGCACTTTGTCTCCTCTTTGTCTTCAGTTCTTGAACAGATCTTTGATATGTTTTTCAGTTTCTTCTTGCTTTCCTTGAACATCTAACATTCTTCATACAGTAACCAAGGAAATTGGCAGTGTTTAGTGCCCTACTCTGCTCATAATCCTCTTCTGTGGGCAGAAATCCTTTGGAAAAAACCCCAGCTTTTTCATCAATTGAAGAAAGTGCTTGGCCATTTTCTAGCTCTAGTACTTTAGTCTCCTCTTGAATAAATTAGGCTTCAAGAAGTCAGAACTTGACCTTCAGACTGTGTTATCTAGCCTTGAAGTATATAAAGAGCTATTGCTGAATAGCTATTTTTGCTAAAGTAAACCCCATATTGATTATGCTGCATTGCTGTATGTGAAGGGAGAAACTCAACAAACGGCAGACAAGGTGTTGGTGTGAGTCTTATGCAAAAGATCAAATTTCCCTTATTTATATGTCTATTACATGTTACTTTCAACATGCTATAATACATAAGCAAGTACCTGAAAAATTAGAAAATTTTCTTTACTTTGATAAACTGAAGCTACATCAGTGAATGCAAAGAAAACTCACCACATTGAACCAAGGAATTATTCATATTTAAACGTGCTATCTTTCTCATTTTCATGCAGTTGCTATAGGTACTGCCCATGCCTCATTCTTCCCCACTCCTTTTTTTTCTGCCTGTTGGTCAGGAACAGAGGCAAGACCAGCCCAAAAAAATGACAGGACCTAAAGAAGTTATAACTGTTTGATCATGTATTTGGTTTGCATAGCAAGGTTTTGGTAGCAGGGGGAGGGGGGCTCTACACAGGTGGCTTCTCTGAGAAGCTTCTAGAAAGTTCCTTCTATGTCCAATAGAGCCAATCCCAGCTGGCTCCAAGGCAGACATTCATTTCCCAAGGCTGAGCCCATCATCAACAGTGGTAGTGCCTCTGGGAAAACATATTTAAGAAAGGGAGAAAGGTTGCTGTGCAACTGCAGCAGAAGAAGAGAGAAAGAATATGTGAGAGGAACAGCCCTGCAGACACCACGGTCAGTGGAGGAGACGGAGGAGGTGCTCCAGGCACTGGAGCAGAGATTCCCCCACAGCCCATGGTGCTGACCATGGTGAGGCAGCTGTCCCCATGTGGGACCATGGCGGTGCAGAGATTCACCTGCAGACCCTTGGAGGCCCCCACACCACAGCAGGTGGATGCCCGAGGAGGGCTGTGACACCTGTGGAAAGCCCACAGTGCACAGGTTCTGGCAGGACCTGTGGACCTGTGAGAAGAGCCCATGCTGGAACAAGTGCAGAGTGTGAGGAGTCTTCCCCCTGAGGAGGCAGGACCAGCAGAGACAGCATATGATGTATTGCCTGCAACCTGTGTTCCCTGTCCTGCTGCACCACTGGCAGGGAGGAGGTAGAGAAAATTGCGAGTGAAGTTGAACTTTGGGAGAAGGAAGCGGTGGGGAAAGGTGTTTTAAGATTTAGTTTTATTTGTCATTGCCTTTCTGTGGTTTGATTGATAATAAAATTGGTTTCCCCAAGCTGAGTTTGTTTTGCCTGTGATGGTAATTAGTGAGCTATCTCTCCCTGTTCTTATCTTAATTCACAAGCTTTTTGTTATATTTTCTCTCCTCTGTCCAGCTGAGGAGGGAAGTGATAGAGTGGCTTTGGTGGGCACCAGGTGTCTAGACAATGTCAACCCACCACAGATCAAAACGCCTGGACCAATATAATTCTGTGGTAACACTGGAAATTTTAGCCCAGTTCCAGTCCATCTAAGTCCCTTACACTGGTAGTGACTTCTTAAAATTTCTGTTTTGAAGTTGTCCTTATTCAGTTGCTTTCAACCCTTTATTTATGTTTACATTATTTCAAGGCAACCAGTTTTTCACAGTTTAAAGTAGTATATAAGAACAAATTTACTCTGCCACAGTACAGTTTATAATGGGTGCCTTGGAAACAGTACAAAGCAAGGCGAGTCAAACTTCAAGTTACACTTTCCAAGAATACACATCCACCTACTTGACCCAGAGTTGATAGGCTTTTGGCACATACTTCATCACAGTTCTCGTATTTCATCTCCTTTTTCTGGCAGACCCAAATGGCTGTCTTGGACTGCTGACCAATATCTTCACCAAAACTCATGCTTGGGCATCAAAATTGTTAACTTGGAGAGACATCTTTGGTTCCTTTCTTTCCCATGCTTTGCACATCCCTGCAGTTGCAACTTCTTGCAATTTGTGTTTTTGCTGATACCTTTTTTGTTTGGCACCACTAAAATTCATATGAAGGACTGACATCTGGGAGAAGGTGTTCACTTGACACCCTTAATGCTTTTCCTTTATGTTCTACTAGAATCCTCTTTTTCTTCCCCCACTACTCTTTATTGCATTCTGATTTCTTCACAGTCTTTTCATCACTGTTGTTGCCTTTTGTATCATTTCTACTGACAACCTTTGCCCTAACATAGTGTTGTGCTTTTTTCTTAGACCACTTGGACTGATTTTCTGAACTAGTTAATTCCCTTCTCCAAGAGGTTAGCAATTAAATGATATCTAGACCGAATAGCAATTGGAGCCCTCAGCTTGTCTTGTATTAGCCTGACAGCCAGACTTCAATAGCTCATCATACCCATCAGCTGCATATGCAAGCCCTCAATGTTGTCATTTTTCCTTTGGTCCTGTTGATTGTAACTTGCTGGGTTGGTGTCTGTCACCGTCTTTTTGGGTATCCTGTTTGACAAGACTTGTAGGATGATCATAACAGAAATAAAATGCATACATTTATGGTAATATGAGCATGGCTTGTGTGTGGGCAAGCGAAGCAGCAGCCAGACAACCCAGCAGACCTCTGAATGTAGGGTATCACAACATGCGTAGAGATGGGAAATGTGCTGCTGGCTTCTCAGTTTTCCTGTATGACTGAAGACTGCTCAGTCTACATCTCTCATTTTCATTTTAGAACAAATGATTAGAGGTAAATGTTATCAAAACAGACTAAATTTCTGAAATTATTACCTCCTTTTTAGTACATCACCCACTTATTAGCTTCCTATTTCATTTCGTTCACTTGTCTTAGTCTGCTGCATTTGGTGGCTGTTACATTTTTGCCAACAGTTACAGGGCCTGATTTCCATGCCCAGATGCCCCTCATCTTTTTTTCTGTTCCTTTAGGGGTTTGGATTTGTTGGCAAAATATGCTGACAAATCTGAAATAACAGAGCAGTGTAAAGCTGAAGGATTTACGTGGTTTGAGTAGACTTACTAGCTTTACTGCAGGATTTACTCTTTATTTGGATTTTATGCTTTGGCCAGAGGGAACAGTGCTATGTGAATTAAAAAAAAGGTTCCAAAGCACTGAGAAATAAAATGTCCTGTCAGAATAGCTATCCTACAACAGTTAAACCTTGCTCTTACATTCCACTGATGACTAGAAACAGATACCCAGAGATGACAGAACTGGACTGGAAGGGTATTGTAGTCTGACCCAGCAAAGCAAGTTTTTTTGTCTTATACCAAGTGGCAAAGTATTTCAGCATTGTAAAACAACCATTTATTACAGTGGGTTACCCTACGTGGCCTTTGTCATATTTGCTCTGGACATTCCTTGTACCACTCCAGAAATAGAGAGAAAATTTCCAAACTGTATCTTCTTTAGCTAAAAATCTAAACTTTGCTTGGTTGTAGAGTCTGCATTATTTTCTCCTCTAGTGACCTGCATGGGAATACACAGTTGATATAGTTGATGACAAAGGCATTCTTCTCTTTGAAGCTGTGTTACAGTTCAAGCCAAAACTTCTGTTTAAAATGGCCAAAGTGAAAGAGAGTTTTAAGAAAAAATCTGTTCTCCTTTTTTTTTCTTATTTAAAAAATCTATTTCAGGACTGCTGCAAAGGAAATAGGAAGCTAATTGGTCTCTTAACAGTGTTATTCAGAGACTTGGTCTTTCTCAGCTTTGCAAGAGATCTGCTCTACTGAGAAACCAGCAACATGGTGTGAAAAACCTGGTAGAAACAATAGGTACTTCTTTTTATAGCTAGTATCTCTTCAGAAACATAGACTGCAGCCAGAACGCGGCAGTAACAGATTTGCTTTCTCTTGTGCTGGAACACAGCATTCTATTTATCTCTGACAAGCGAAGGATATGTTGGACAAACTGCACTATTAAATACAGAAAGCCTCATTTAAATAATGTTAGTGCTTTGACATAAATAGGGACAAGCTATTCAAACAGGAGGCTGATAACATTTTGCCCTCATCTCCATTGTACACAGAAAACAAAAAACAGAAGTGCATTTTAGTGGCTTTGTATTTAAATTTCTTTCTCCTTCTGTCTTCAGACATGTCTTCTTTGGAAAGTAGAGTAGTGTGTGGATAATTTCTACCATATTTTTAGGTTGGGGGATAAAAATACTGGTGCACTGGTAACTTTTCTCATTTTCTGTTCATTTTCTATTTGACAAAATGTTTTTTAAAAAAAGAAATACTGAAGTGACTTCTTAAGTCAGATTCCTTGAATCCACAGTATCATTGTTCCATACCTCTTTAAGTCCAGTTAGTCTAACTGGATATTTTTCCATCTGTCTATGGTAAGTGCATTCTAAATATTGCTATTGTATATAGTAAAATGTAAACCTGCATATTACTATTAAATATATAAAAGCTATTTAAAGTTAAGACTTAGCAGGCAGTGTGGAAATAAAGGACTGAAGATAGTAATACCATAAGTTTACTAAAAAGGCTAATAAGCTGATCACCTCCACTAAATTAACTTTTCAGGAACAAAGGTTCATGTCAACGTACACTTTTATTAACCTGAATAATGAAGTTTGGTCTGAATATTAATGTCTTTAAGTCAAACAATAAGGTTTTTGAACTTTTGTCGGAAAGGCCTCACTTTGGGGGCAAAATATGAAACTCTTAGGCATTAACCAAGATGATTTTTGTACCTTGCTGGTTATTTTAGCAATCTTCTGTGGATTTCATGAGAAATAATAAGGTAGCTCTGAGTGAAGATAATGGGTCATAAAGCATGTACATATAGCCTAAACAACTGAGCTGCATTGTGTAGACTGTATGAAAGAGCATTGTGATTCCAACACTAAGAAGTGGTGATGCTTGGCTTAAGGGACAATAGCTTGTATACACTTATTCAGTGGTTGGATTACGTTATGATCTCAACTGAGTTTTGAAATTACTTTCCCTTGTATAAAGAATTTTACCCAAGTTTCACGGAAATTTCACCATTAATTAATTTATTGTTAGTGGCTAGGAAGGTATAAAACTCTCTTGCCTTCCTGATCATCCATATATTGGGTTTAGATTAATTGAAAAGTCATGCATACCGTGCACTGGAGTTGAGAAGGGACCTATGTTGCACTAGCTCTCTTTAAATGATACTCTTAAGAAGACAGGAATAGGGAACCGTTTACCTTTCCCAGCGCCAAGAAGTTTTGCAAGTAGCCTTGTGTCAGGTGTTAATGTATAAAGTTAGCATTAATAATGTAATGAAAAAATAACTAACACTTATTTTTATCATGGCTAGTAAGAGTAGATTTTCTTCTAGGAAGAGACAGATTCAGATAATGTTAGTAGATTCTTTTCTTACCTGCTTGATGGTAGGCACTGGTGACTCACAAATTTACAAAACAATACCCCAAAGTTAATCTCCTGAAATAGCCCTTGGGCTTTTGCACTTCTTTAGGTCTGAGCAGAAGTTTATACTCAGTGCACATCAGATGAAGTGAGACATGGAGCCTAAGCCTCCATTTCTACTGGTGCTAGGATAGGCTGAGGTTTGCCATTTAAGTTTCTTTAAGTGTTAGACTGTATAACCTCCTGTTAGCTATTTGCCTTTTCATTTCCAGTGTTCCCTCTATTTAAACTGACAATTTTATTTCACCTATAAAGACTAGATCTGGGAACCTATTCTTCCATATCCGCTGTGAATAATTAATGCAAATAAATGATTTAGCTGCTCTGTGGTGTGTTTATCTTGTATAAGTGCTCCTTTGACAGCTTAATCATTTGGTAAGTCTGCTAATTTTCTTTCATTTCTGCTGTTCCATGGAAGTGTATTATTTGGAATTTTTGCTGATAATATTTAAACTTCCTCACAACTTCCTAGTTGTTTACACACATCTTAGCAGTTGTATTTGAAATGTCTCTTTCACTGCTTTTGTTTGGAATCCCCATAGTCTGAAAAAAAATTTTGGTAAGGTAAATTAACTTGAGACTCTATTTGAATAAATTGTTTGATCCACACCTACATTTCCTTATAAATAATGTGCATTCTTTTTAAGCAGTTTATTGTGGGTTTTACTTCTGTGGATCCCTTTGTATTTCTCACTCTTTATTTGGTCCTTTGTGGTAATGGCTGTCGATGGGGATAAATCTTTCACTTTTAATCTATTTATTACTGCCATTTCTACGTACAGGATGTTGAACTTCATGATTTTGCTGCTGTTATTTAATTCTTCAGTTATTGTAATTTTTTTGGGCCAAGAATCCTCTAATTGTCATATAGTTTACAATAATCTCACTTTCTGATCTAAAAGTAGTTGAAGTATGAGTTAAGTGTCCAAAACCTGGCAGTGGCTTTCTCTAGACTTTGCCTTTTAGTTCAGTTTTATACAAGGAAATGAAATCTTCTATAACTATTTTATTACTATTTATAGCTATATTTTGTTTCTGTTGACCAATATTGTAAAACTGAATGTATCAAATTCAGGATTAAATAATATTTGTATTTTAATTTCCCCACTGTGTCTTTCAAACTCTGTTTCTCTTCAGTTTTACTGACGTTGTCTGTGCCATGATTGCATGTCAGTATTGTCCTCATTCTGCCATTTTCTCCAGTATCATGATGTGATTGTCATAGCCTTTGTTTGAAAGAACTTTGCTGGTATATTTTTACACATAGCCTATTACAATTTGGAGATCTGCATAATTTAACCTCCCTTTTTATAATACAACATATTTACACATCTAAAGCAGTAGTCATGTGAAGAGGTATAAGTGCTTTACAAATCTTAACGAGTTCAATGTTACCTTGCTGTACAGGAACAGATTTCACTTCCCCCGCCCCATTTTGCAAAAACGAAACTGAGGGACTAATGCTGACTTGCCCAAAGTCAGGTGGCAAGTATGTCTTTTAAAAGTAAGAATTGGACCTTTTTGCCCATAGGTAATATAAAGTAATTTTTGTTACTTCTTTGCATTGCTATTCAGTTTCTATTTTTGGTGTGATTTTTTCATTCATGGGATTGTCATGGATGGTTGGATTAGGTAGGGCGTGGAGTTTGTACCAGGAGTCTGACGGAGGGGAGTGACTCTGGGGGTTGTGTAATAGTGCCATAGTAAATATAGAGCCGCAGAAGATTATTACAGAAAATAAGTAGAAATGTTTTTAATTGATAATACATGCATACTGTTAACATGAAATTTAACAAGTGTTTTAATACCTTCTAAAAGAATATTTAGGTCTAAAAAAATTCTTTGTGTTTTGAGGCAACAAATTTATTAATTGCTAGAGAAGCTGACCTTGTCTGTGGTCTTACATTGGAATAAAGGCTGGAAATTAACATTATTTTTGCTCTTTGAAATGTCATTTTTAAAAAGGTTAGGTTATGGAAAAAGTATGAGATTTTTCTAGGTTGTGGAAGGGAAGGTAGGCAATTTTCCTAGACTTTGATCTTCCTTCCTTTGCACTCTGGTTTTGTTGCAAGACGGAATATAGGAGCAGTGTTCTTCCTGCCTCTTGAAGCTATATTGTGTTCCAAATGAGAAGTCAAGACATCTACAGTTAGACATTGTATGCACCTTGTTTTAATGACAGATGTAGATTTCTGCAAACTATATGAATCCTTTTGGCCTGGAAATCTTCCCTTCGGAGGAAGTATTGGAAGCTGACATTTTAACTGCAGACTGGATATTCAAAGGGAAAATCTTGCATTCACAGCTGATAAAGAAGACAGTAAACTTTATTAACATGCTGTTTGTTTCTAACAACAGTCATGAGTTAACCTCTTAAATATTTTTATGAATGCAGAATTTTGCTGATTCTCACTAAAACCAGGACAGACTATTGCTAGAAGTCATAAACCAGTTCAAAATGCTAGAAATTTTCAAGTACCTCTATTGTAGTTAAAATATACTCCAAATTCCCCTACCCTTTGCCAATATCAATAAGCAAAAAACTTTGTCTAGCAGGCAGCAGGGTTGGGAGTTGGAGAACAAATGCTGCAGGCAAATAGCCTGATTGTTAACACCAAAGGGAGAGGTTAGCAGAGTATCAGACAGCATTTCAGGAGAAGTATGACACCCTGGAGTGTAAGACTTTTTAATGCCTGGTTTTGCATACAATAACTCTACATTTAACAGAAATGTGACTGAAATTATAATGAAAGTACAAAAATGTGCAGTGTTTTATTTGGGGTGAGGGGGGAATAATTTTAGGAATCATAAGCTAAAGTTAGATGCTTTTATCTTTATAAATAAAAGTGGTCTGATTTTTTTTTTAAAGGTGCTGACTTCCCACTGTGTCAATGGCTATACAGAAGCATTAAGAATCATATAAATATCAGGTCGTATTGATGTAGGCACCTAAATATGGAATCTGTGTGCTAGTGGTTATTTTTCTGTGGGTTCTACCTGGCTTTTTTCACACATTAGGACTTTGGTTTGAAATTTTAAATTCCTCAGTGCCGGGCATATGTTTGTGCTGTTTCTGCAGATTGGAACTTCCGAAACAGATGGCATGAAGATTCTGAAGAATCAGACTTGGACACCCTCTCTTAAAAGTCTAGGGACATATTATTTAATTATTGTAGTGGAGATGATAGTTGAGTGTGGAAGAAGACTGGGGGGAGTAGAGACCACCCTTGCTTATCTTGCTCCTCCCTCCTCCCACACTGCTTACCTTACGTGCTCTTTTACTTATTCTTTTAAACAATTGCTGATTTTTTGCTTCTTCTGGTTATTTTTTATTGTAAAAACTAGGGTCTTCTTTTTCTTTTCCTTTATAATATCAGATTGTATTTGTCAACATTTATTTTAAATTCTGAATTCATTTGATTAGTGAAATATAAACAATAATATATTTTATTTTGAGGCAACAGTTACTATAAAAATAATTTTTAGAGGAATAAAGATGCATTGCCTATAATTCTGGGATCTTGGCTGGTTTTTAGTACATTGAAAAACTGAATGAGAACATGCAGGAATGCTGTACCTCCTTGCCTGCTCCCATAGGCAGTGAAAATGATTAATGCTTGTCATGCTGAACTTGGTGTTTTCCTCTTTTTGGAAGATCTTGGTGCTGCTTGCTTCTTACTTTCTATGACTTAAATAGAAGCTATCGAGGTGTTTCTTTTTCTAGCCTTTGGAAGAACTAAAATCTCCTTGTATTTATAAACTAGACTGGAAAGAAGGTTTCAGTGCTGCTGAGGCAACTTTTTCTGTCTACTAATAGGTATAGTCAAGGGAAGTAACACAGCTTGCTTTGGAACAAAGTTTGAGAGTGTAGGGTAATGAAAACTGTAATGAGAGCTTGTTCTCAATTAGCAGCTCTGTCTTGTGTGCTACTTCTCAGACAAATTTTTCAGGGAAAAAAAATGGAAGAAAGTGGAGATGACTGGCCAGCCAAATGCATAGTGAGAACCACTAATAAAAATAAAGTGATCATTCAAGCTTACTCATCTCTATAGGAGGTCAGCATAGCTGCATCTTAAGCATAGCTCTGCCACCCTTTAAGTCTTAGAGCATCCTCTACTTCTAGGAGGAGAAGTATTGCAACATATTTCCAAGGAAAAATGGGGTTTTGAATTTATCCTCTTTCATCTGATCCACTCCCCTTGGAATAAGTACATTCCCAGCAATCTTACAAGAGACTTTGCTTCAAACACAGCACAGAGTGCATACTGAGCAACTTCTAATTAAAACAACCCGCAAAGGTCACTAACTGATGAGATTTACACCAATTCGTTAAGCAAAATGTGTGACAGAAGTTGATAAGGGTCTATTAGGTGACTCTTGTCTTCTGCTGCATCCGAATCCCTTGCAAGGAAGAGAAAAAGGTCACAGCATTTATGCTTTATAAGGTACCACATCATAGCTGTGAGCTGGGGTGATGTGTTGTCCTAGACTTGAGCAGGATTTATTTCCCTATACTGAGAAGGCTGAGTGAGAATACTCACAGAGAATATAAACTGGTGGTTTTTCTCCTTGTTTTTTTGTTGTGTTGTTTTGTTTTGCTTTAGCTGAACTCCAGTAGTCCAAGGCCATGTCCAAGGCTTCCCACTCCCTGAGCTGAATGGCCACAGGCAGCTCATTATCATGACTTGCATTGCTGTCTTCAGCATTTTAAGAACTCTTTTTCTATTTCTTTAGCAATAAGAGTGAAGTCATCTGCACTGCGACTCTTAACCCTTTTAAAAAGAACTTCTGTTAAAATATCCGTCAAGAGCCTCAGCATGGGCTGTACGTGCTCTTGCTGTAAAACAAGCATATCACTGAACTTGATGAGCGCCTGGGGAAAACTGCAGCCGCTGCTCTGTGCTGTAGAGTCCCTAGCCAGCGTGCTCACATGGATTCCCACCCTGGCTTTATTGTGAGAATATTGGGAAACAGAATAGAATATTTCAGCTGGAAGGGACTTACAACAATCGTCAATACGTGGAAAGTTGCTTCAATTCTTTCCTTTGCTTTCCCCTTCTCTACTGTCTCTCTTCTTTCTGTCATTTCAGCCTGTAAAATCCTTCAGGTTCAGCCTAACAAACTTGCTGGAGAGATTAATGAAGCTGTCCCTGACCTTCAGTGCTGCCCAGAGTAGGACCTATTTTAAGGTGATGGGACGCTGTTTTGTCTAGTCACCCCTACAGCCCTCCATCCCATTCACACTGCACCATGCCAGACACATCTTTTGATGTTGTCTTTGAATCATTGTAAATACTGCAGGAATTTAAATAATTCATGCTGGTTTATCCTGAATGGCCAAATGTAATTTCTGTGTGCCTGGAGTAGGACTTTAAGTTGTGTGTGTGGAACAAGTCTCTGCTGCAAACAGGCTGCATTGCTGCTGGTCTCTCTTGCTTAGCAATGGGAACACTGCCAAAGCATAGACATCTTACAAAACCAGCCATAACCATTCCCCATGGCTGCTTTGGCAGTACTGAATTCAGTAGCAATGTGGTCTTTTTGCCTTTTGTATTAAATGGAAGTACTGGGCTGCAGCTTAGGCTTGTGGAAACACTGGATCTTCTTTCTCCGAGGTCTGCCTAATTCCCTTGAAAGACTCAGCTTTGAGGTGGTTGATTCATGAGTAGGGAGAGATTTTTCAGCACTTTAGGAGCACGAATTTAATGTTTGCCATATCCTGAAGACTGATGTTGTAGCAAGGGAGGCTGAATATTGTGTGGAACTCTTGACCTGTCTACATTTATTAGGTACAATATTAAAGCAAATTATCATGGACTTCATGCTCATTTAATGTGCAGGGCCAAAGTTTGGAACCAAACTGCTGTATCTGTTTAGTTCCACTGAGAAAAATAGGTTTTTGGAGATGAGTAAAGCCATCAGTGTGCTTTAAAATCTCACTGTGGTTTACAAATGCAGTGCTTTTTCCTTGGTCTGGTGTTTGGAAAGCACGAGTGAGAGGACCTCATTTTTAAAAATTTTTTTTTGATATTTTTTCTGTTGGTGGGAGAGACGCAGGTGGCAGGAGATACAGTTGGAGTTCCTTGCTCACTTTCCTACCAACTTAGGCACAAATCAGATAAGGAGCTGCCTTGACAAGTTAGGGCACAATACATTGCTGGTTGTTTATCAGATGCTTGAAATGAGCATGTATTCAGTAAGGCAGCTGTTAAGAATGACTGACAGTAACAGGCTTGTTTGTCTTTTAAGTAAGAACTTGTATCTTGCTGTTTAATGAAGGGTTTACAATGGTATTTAGGTTTTGTGCATAAATTTCAGGAGAGTCGTGTATTGAATTCTCATGAATATGGATAAATTCAATAAACTGAAAGGAATATTTTGTCAATTAAAAACATCTTGGACATCCTTTATATTGAGGATGTGTGTGCAAGAACTCCAGTTCTTGCTTGTCAAAATTTGAAGCCCCTCTGTAACATCTCCTGTTTTTATTGTCTACAGAACTGTGAGCATCTCGAATCTGATTGCCATTCTCTGAACTAACTCCTTTATCAAATCTTTCTACAATTCTGCAGTCATAGAGTTCTTGAGTTTCACCATTTATGCTCTGTGGTTTCTTTTTCAGCTTACTTAAGAATGAACAGTTTCACTACATTTATTTATCTCTTCATTAACCTTTTTTATAAAGCTAATGCACCAATCTATCCAGTGTCCTGTGGCAAGGGATGTCCAGTAGCCGAATTTAGAAGTGGAATATACTTTGCTTGGCTGTTCTGTTCTCAATTATGCCATTGCACTAGAGAGGAATGGCTGCCTTTCATGTTGCATTCTGTGTGTGGGTTCTTGCCTCAGTCATGAAGCTGAGAGAGCAACATATATGGAGTAACCAAAGCAAAAATTAAACTTATGGACATTTTAGAGTTTTTATTTATTGCAGGTAATCAAAGTGTATAGTGAAGATGATACTAGCAGAGCTTTGGAAGTTCCAAGTGATGTAACAGCCAGGGATGTGTGTCAGCTCTTGATATTGAAGAACCACTACATTGATGACCACAGCTGGACTCTCTTTGAACAACTTACCCACACAGGTTTAGGTAAGACTAATACTATATGATGGTATGGTGGTAAATAAGGTGTTTGGTTTTCATTTTCACATGGAAGTACAATTCCAGTAGGAAGGCTTGGAAGCAAAATGATGGGAAGTCTTATGTGAATTTGTTCTTTTGTGGGGTTGTTGCTCCTGATTATTTTTGAAAGCATAGATATAAAGGAGATTTTTTTCATGCTACATTTGCTTCACACTGCTTGATCTGCCTCTGTAAGAATGATTTGGAAGACACTAACAGCTAAATTTCTCACTGCAAATCCTTCCTTGCTTTACCTTGCTTTTCTTTGGCAGTTCTTCCTCTCTGATTGGTATTTCTTGCTTATCTCTAGAAAGACTTGGGTTATTTTCATTGCAAATAAAATCTTGTTTGTTTCCAACACACCTGAGTGAAATCTCTGACATCAGGGACAGAAAGAGGTTACACAGTGCTATTTTGTCTTTGCTGAAGAACTTGGTCTTCAGAAATAATATCAGAGTGGGCTGTCAGTATTTTTCTTCACTACATTCAGTTTGGCTAGATTTATGGTGAACTCTGGGACAGGGCTACTTTCAAAGGAAAACAAAACCATTCCTCTAAACTTCCAGATAGGACCAATGAACTGTGTTGAAGTGATACCATCTCTAGTATTTTAAGTTGCTGGTAACAAGACGTTCTGAAATCCTTTCACATCAGTGTTCCTCTAGAGTAGTAAAACTCCTCTTTTCCTATTATACAGTTTAAAATGTGTAATCTAAATATAACTTTGAAAATACAACTCTTGATCTCTGTTTCTTTTTGAAATGTATAGGTATACTTTTGCAGTATAAAAACACATAAGGCAAATTAATTGTAGGGAGAACAGGGATGTTTGCAGAGATGTAAAAAATGCAGAACACAAGAAAGACTATTCAGCAAGAGATGAGTTTACAAGCCCACTGCTGGGATGTAGTACTGAACCGAAACTCAAGTTAGACAGTCTTACTTGCTTTTACAGCATTGTGTTTCAGTATTGTATTGTATATGGTTTTGATAGGAAATTATGTTAGAAAAAATCTACTAGAAGACAAATGCCATAAGAAATATGGCTATAATTTCACATCACTCAGCATTTCCATATTATTCTTGAACTTTGGCACTCGAGCTAAAAAAGGTAGTACTTCTGCAACTTCAAGGGCAGTTCCATCTGCTAGTGCAAAGTGTGGCTTGAAAAAGAGGATGTTCTTGACGCCTTCCTGCTTTGTAAAATACATAGAAAACTCCATGGGAGTTCTTAATTCTCAAAAGAGACTGTACTGGTACCTGGTAACTCCAGCGCTGTTGATTTAAAAAGAAAAAAGTACACACCACAAAAAAAAATCAAACACCTCCACAAACATGTCCCCCGGTCACTCCCTCCCTCCCCCCAGATACTTAAATACAGCTAAAAGCTATTGTTAGAGTCCCTTTCTCTTCATGTATCTAGGAAATCTGGCCTTGTGCGTTTGTTGAAAGTAAACTTGACTGTGCATCTCTGACTAAATTCTGTTTAACAGCTGTAATTTAAGGATGAACTACAAAAGCTAAAACTATTTTCTGCCCTTTTATGTGCCTTTATACTATGAAGGCAGATACAAATGTTTCGCAAATTTCTTTTCTTGCTTTCTAACATTTCAAAGATGTTTGTAACCTTTTGCACTGAATGTATCAGCTGTAAGATGCTTCCAACTTAGAGTAAGGTCAGAGTTAAATCTGGGTTGAGGCTGTAAATGACTGCCATAGAAGAAGAGGTAGCAAAATGGATTTAATAAACAGTACTATGTAAATAGCAGAAGTGTTTTCTGTATTTTATAGTGTAGCTGGTGTTTAAGTAGTGTAGTAACTATTGAAGAAGACACCTTTGATGAACCATACCAGAACAGTAGTGGCACTGTTTCTCCAGCTTTCTGTCTTTGCACAGTACAGTTCTGGACAAGTAGCGTGTTTTCTTCAGTCTGAAGGATTTCTTGGAAGATTTCAATATCAAATAATTAGTGAAATTGATTTTCGTAAGATTCTGATATCCTCGGAATTGCTGAAGACCTTCATTCGCCATGCAGTCATATAATTGCTCCAGCTGCTTTCAGTGTAGTTCTAGAAAAAGGTGAATGCTTCATTTTAAAAGTAAAATTATTTCCTAGACAATGAGGTTGGCAATTCAACATTACTGCCCAAGGAAAGGAACAATTTGAGATATTCTCTGTATTTCTTTTTAGAGTACTGCACAGTAATGAAATTATTTCTACAATATTGTTAGATCTGGTTTTGTTAGAAAGAATTAACGTATTCATCTTGACTTGCTTTAAGTAATTCTTAAGAACTGGATGGGTAGCTTGAACAAATATTTTTCAAATGATGAGTTAGTTTGGGATTGTTATCTGTTTGTTATTGTTGTATGTTTTACCCATGTAAATTTGGAAAGTCTTTTTCATCTCATAAGTTAAGTGAATTGGTATTGAAAGGAGAAGTACTGTGAGCAAGTGTGTGTGTCTGTGTAAATTCCAGGATGATGTGGATTAATAATTCATCCATCAATTAGTGAACATTTTCTTTAAAATCTAACAGCTGTCTGAATACTCCTGAATTAGATATAATTGCATGAATCTTAGTGAGCTGAACACAGTGTTCTACTTTTAATCAAGACAGACATTAATTACATCACTGGATTGTGCCTTCATTGCTGTGTGGAGGTATCTGCTGTGAAGGTTTAAAAAGGGAAAAAAACCAACAAAACTCCTACCTGAACCAAAGCATAAACCCACGATCTCTATATTTGAGTTTTCACAAACATATATGCCCTTTGGTGTGGGGCTCTATTCTTGAACATTAAGGATGGTTGTGTCCTCACCGTACCCAGCCCACTGCTGCTGCCCTGTCAGCCAGGAAGCTCGTCCTTCCTCCCCACCTCTTGAGTTTTGCAGTAGCAGGGGGTCTGTTTCAAATATCTGAAGTTAAGCAATTCTTGCAGCTCTATAAATCAATATATTTTAGAATTGCGTGTTTCTGGTATGTGTTCTCTTTATCCTAACATTTCAATTCAAATACATTTTTGAATGGTTTTCACAATGTCTAAGATTATTGAAAGCAGCTGAAGATGGCATCCTAGATTTGGATGATGCCATGTCATGCCTACCACCAGGCACCTTGGTGCTGGGAGTCCCATACTTCCACTGCAATTCCCCTGAGCAGGGCGGGCTCTGAAAACACAACAGTTTTCCATAACTGCTCTCCTTTGTAAGGGAAGTACTATCTTCACATTGAAATTTTTCCTTTTCTACTGAGAAATTTTTGTGCTGACTGTAAGCAGTTTTCTGTTTGCTTCTGCAGCTGAACACACATGTTCTAGGGTTCCTCTTTTGAGCGCAGGGTAGTGCATTGGCCAGGCACATCATCAATGTCTTTCAGTCACATTTTGATGTCCCTCTCTGCATTCTTTCAGGTAGGCTCATAAAGCACTGCCTGTGAAATAGTGCTGAGCAATGTCTTTCTATTATTTTTTAGTTTAAATTTTTTCCCCACTGGGTGGCCAGAGAAGAGGCTTTTTGAAATGTGTTCTGTGATATACTTAAATATTAAATCTTTCATGTGCATTAAATACTTTCCATTAGTTAAGGAGACTGTTTTGGACTGGAGCAGGTGCTCCTCATATTAGAGATAGCAGTAATAAAGAGATGATAGAAAGGGAGGTAGAAACTCTCCAGTCTAGTTGGAAGACAAAAATGATCTACCTAAACTGAAGGGCAGCTTCTTCATGTCACCATTTAGGGATTTGATTCCAGGGCTGCTTTTTGGAGGGCATGCAGTGTTTCAGTTCCTTCAAGAAAGTAAGTTTACTCAGTTATAAAATATTTTTTGACGTGACACCTTAAAAATAAAGAAATATCAGCATCTTCACCCATCCTTTAGGGTGATGCACAATGTCTTCTTTTTCTACCAAGAAGTAAGTCTTGAGGAAATGGTGTTTTCTTAAATGTCACAATGCCAAGCATTTAAGAGTTTTAAATGTCATCTCAGAGGAGCGCTTTCTCTCTATAAAACTGAAAGGAAAAAAAATGCTGTTTTTAACTAAGAGCTTCAGTTCTTTAGCGTCTTTTTGCCCTTGCACCTGAAGAATGTGTTTTGGAGTAGAGCAACCTGTACGAAGTTTTAAAATGCTTACTTTTCTTTCACTATTTTTGGGTATTTTTTGTTTTCTGAATTACTTTATGGTTTTATTTGCTTCATTTAATCCGGTTACAAAATGTGATTTTCATACAGCATCCTTAATCTCTGTCTTATGGACTCAAGAATTGGTTAAATTCAGTGAAGAATGAGTTAAATTCAATGGAAGTTTAACTTTGCTCCACTTTATCTGTAGATCATGAAAGTTCTTTGTCTTCTGCTAGTCATGAGGTTGATATTTTCTTTTGCTTTTTTAAAAAAATTTTTTGTTGTTGTTTTTCTTATAGGAAGAGCTATAGAAGACCATGAATTAGTGATGGAAGTCCAATCAAATTGGGTAATGGAAGAAGAAACCAAACTGTATTTTAGAAAAAATTATGCAAAGTATGAGTTTTTTAAAAATCCACTGGTAAGTCCTAACATTGTATCTGTGAAATGGTGCAATTGCCATTGCTAAAAAAAAGTCTTTTTTGTTGCACACAGTCAGAGTTTAAATTTTTTAGTGTAACATGAGTCAAAAGGAATAATTGAGAGGGAATATGTGAAATACAGGAATGTATTGTAGTGCATGTAATTGTTGGCTGGTCCCTTTGTTACAACTGTAAAACATCCATGTTCATTTTTTATTTTTGGGGGTGATGGGAGCAGCAATGGGTTTAATTTTATTGAAATTTGCACACAGACCTAAAACAAGATAAAATTTTTGCAGCTCAGTGAACTTTTCATCAAGTGACAACATAATATAAAATGAAGCAGTGTGAGGAGGGGCACCTGTAGCAAAGATGATTTTATTGTTGAAGTGAAAATTGAATGTTCTGGCCCAGCACTGCCCAATTGTAGCTTCTCCCAGCTGTAGCTAAATGACAGCTGACACAAAAGGCCATGAACAGCCATAACCTATTAGGGGTAAGTGAAAGTGAAGCCAAAGTTAGTGTACATAAGGAATGGAAAGAGAGCAGAGATATCTTGTAACTCAGGGTTGTTGCCAAAGGTTAATGCTGCTGATTCAGACCTTGGCTGATGGCAAAGGCCATGGAAGCAGTCCTGGCTCAGCAGAAGGAACTTACCATCTGGTTGCTCCATGGTGTATTTGGACCACTCCTAATGCTGTCTCTTACAAAGCCAGCTTGTTTCAGATGTAAAAGGGAGAAATAGCAGAATTGTTTGAGGGCTTAAAAGGTAAGCAGTGAAAGGGAACTCAAGTTATCTATCTGTGAAAAGGATAAAAAGGTAAATATAAAGATAACAAAAAATGTAAGAGTTCGGAGAGGTTTTTTGTTTTATTCACCTGTGTCTCTGGACAAATCATGATAGATTTGTCCCTGATATGGCGATATCACTGTATCAGTGAAAAATATTAAGCTTGAAATGGTCTACAGTTAATAAAGAGGCTTTCACAGAATGGGTCAACCTCCCTGCTCAAGCAGAGTCATCCCAGACCACATGGCACAGGATTACATCTAGAGGGTTCTTGAATATCTCCATTGAGAGAGACCTCACAACCTTTCTTGGCAATCTGTTCCAGTGTGTGATCACCCACATAGTAAGGAAGTTCTTCCTCGTATTCAGGTGGGACTTTCTATGCGTCAGTTTCTGTCTGTTGGCTCCAAAGATTAAGTTTATGTATTGTTAACCAGTGAGTGGAACTGGCTGTGGAGCATGGCAGACCTGCAGCTGCACCAGCTCCAGCACCTATGGCTAAGCAGAGTTCTTCTGGGTGTTCTGGTCCCAGCTGTAGCAAGAATGCTTTATCAGAATGAGTTAATATGAATTAACCCTACCAGCAGTTCAATTTCATTAAAAATGGAAATTGGTGGACATTGGGTGGCCAAGTGAATATTAACTTCAAACTTGTCCAGGCCTTGAGAAAACATTATTTGTGATGGTCAAGCCCTTATCTGGTTCCTATCTACATGACTGTATTGAACACCCCAGCTACAGATCTGTCCCATAAATTATCCCTTGAGCTTTCCTTGATAATGGAACTGGCATTTTAAATGTAGACTTTTTAACCCCACCATGTTGATGTGGTCAGATTTTTTTCTCAATTTGTACAATACAAAAAATAGAAAATTAAAAAAAACCTGAGATGACTTTTTCTGTGTTAGTGGAAGTTATTCCAAAATATTTTACTGGGTTTCTAGTGTAATGAAAACAATGGAAAACAATACACTTTTCAGCGTGTTGGCGTATAGCCTCCTTACTTTGTAGCATATTGAATCCCCAGGCAAGGCTTGTATTCCAACAGCAATAGAAATTACTACTAGGAAAAACAACACTAAGGGCCAAATATTGCAGTATGATTTACACTGGTGTCTGAAACCCTCTTCCCGAGACTATCGATGTTTTCTCACAGTCCTGTTTTTCAGCAAACAATATATAGCATGTGACAAATTTTGGGATGATATTAAGGTAAGTTTAAATTACTGGATCAGGGAACCTGCAGTGTCTTGCACTGCACTGAGAACTTAAATTGCACATCCAAAAAAGACTGAAAGTTTTATATTTATTTTTACAGAACTTTGATACAAATTCTTGTTGTTACAGAGCTTTTTTCCAGATCATATGATATCTTTTCCAAGTGAGACCAATGCAGCTCTAAGCCACTCTGGGATATTACAGGTATGTAATCCTTGAATGAAGATGAGCCAGCACAGCTCGGAGTTTCCCATTATCTGTGTTGTGTGAGCACAGTTCCTTATTGCTGTTGGATCTGTTGCTAGGTTTTGAATGACTCAAGACATGGTTAATAACTTTTTTCCTCATGAGATATGGAACGATGTGTCCCTTCCAGGCAGCTATTGTATGTCCACACTTGGAAACTTGCACATCCTTTAAGAATCAAGAAGCACCAAAACAGAAAAAAATACAGTGAAAACATTAAATACCTTTATTGGGTATTTCAGGTGAAAGACCCTTTTTCTTCCTTAAACAGGTGGAGTACTGTACAAACTTAGCAGCAGGCTATGGTAGAATACTGAAGAACTGGTGATGTGACACAAATGGATATAAAAAAAGAGTTAAATGGTTAAACTTAATGAGTAGAAAATTTAGACTGACTAGTATGATTTGTTAGCTTGAAGGCTACTGTAGCCTTCAAAAAAAAATTATGGTAGGTCACTCAGTGTTAGTCATCTTTTAAGCAGACACAAGATTCTAATTTACAGTGGGAATAATGAAATTATAATACAGAATGACCATATCAGGGATCATCGTCTTACTTTCAAAGAGGGGAAAAATGAGTAATAAAGGTGGAAACATACACATCACTCTTGTTTGCTTGTCATTAGAAAAATTAAATAATAGAAGAAGAACTTTCACTGGTCTTAAGACAGCAACCCTATGCATGAGTTTTGGGGATAAAGAATGATTGGAAAGGCAACATAATAACAGAGTATATTTGGGGTAGAAGTAAAAGAAACATAGAAATTACACTTTAAAAATCTATACGATAAAGGCTACCTTAGCATCCACCAGTAAATGAAAACCATTTTAAATAACTAATTCTCAAAGCACTCCTACATATTAAATAGTTATAGCCTTATAAAAGTGGATGTTAATCAAGATGTTTAGATTATCCCAAATATAATTAAAATTTTGGCAAATAAAATTTGACACACACTGTAAGTAATTTTTACAAACCTAAATAAAATTTTTGTGATTTCAAAAGTGCTGCAAATCTAATGAATATTGTTTCAGTTTTGCCACCTACATAACACAGATTTTGCAGTAAACATTTAATTTATAAAATTATGTCCCGTGTTAATAGAACTTCATATTTTTTGCTCACAAATGTAATTTAGTAGTTCAAAAAAGTAATAAAGACTTTTATAAGAGAACTGTTTGCCACATATTCTTGTGCAGAACTTCTTTAAGCCCATATTGTGAGATCTAGAATATGTTCAAAGCTGGTAGGTAAGATTAAGAAGCATTCTAAATATATCTAGTTACTTGCCATTTTGGTAGCTTGAAAAACATGTTGCAATCTCTCCTCTGTTGCTATTTTGTGTTGCATGGTATGTATGAATTGTATTTCATCAAATAAAACTTAATAGGCACAAAGTAGAGAATACCTTGGTGGATTGTTCAGCCATTGTGCACATTTCAGCAGAAGCGGTTGGGTAAATTGTTTACAGTGAGTCACTATTTCCTTGGAAACTTTCATTAAGACAAGTTAATGGGCTTGCATTATTATTTGTGATGTGCTTGGTTAAGTATCAAAAGAGACATTAGTTTGACAATTCAATGCTTACAAGTGATTAAAAAATCACTTCTGATACTTTTACATCCTTTCGTGGATTGAACTGTAGGCAAGTAAAATGTTTTTCAGGAATGTTTTTCTTAACTCTCAGTGAAAGTGGAAGAGTGAGTATTTTGGCTGATGATTTTGAATCAGAACATCTTTGTAGAACAGAGCCACAAAAACAAAAGAGAAGTTAATCTGTCTCCTATCCATTTAGCACGTGCTAAGTAAAATGACTAGGTCTGGGATATACTGAATGCCTCTGTATACAGAGAGAGAGGTTTAATTGCTGCCATGAAGATCTTTAGCCTACAAAAGAAGTGTGTCACTGTATCGATTAGGGTATAACTGCTCTGGGACACATCGTTTTGTGTACATGTCTAGTCTGGATCATTTGGAACTTGCTTTAGGCTGTTTTTGCAAATTGGATGTTTTAAAATGTGTCAAAAATGAACATAGTATGAAGATTTTAAGATTATTATTAAGAGCCAGGCTTTCATTTCTTTAATCTCTCTGCCATAGCAAGTCCCTCTTCCCCTAACCAGTTTCTCACCTGACTGCCATTCTGGGCTTCTGGCTGAAACAGACCTGCACTGAATTTCAGTCTCTTGTCAATCCCCTGGATGTTGTTTTAATCTCCCCATTGCCTTACTCTGTCTTCCACTCTAGGTTTTGTTGGCCTCCCAGTCCAAACCTCTCAGGTGGACTGAAGTCTATAGGAGACAATATTGAGATTCAGAATCAATTCTTCACGAGAATTACTTGGTGCCCCCAAAATTTCTCAGCAGGTTCAGGGTAAAAATCCAGCTCATTCCCAGTAGTATTGGTCTGGATCATGGCTGGCTGTCATCACATCTTTGAAGAAATCAGTCATCAAATTCAACCTGATTCACAAAGTCTTAGTATAATGATGGCTTCTTTAACTCCCCAAACCACTGTGTAAATGCTCAAGAAGGATCCACCTTAGCAGATGTTGTTGTTTCTGCTACTGCAGCCATTCTTTCATTGAAAATGTTGAAGATGTAGACAAATAAGTTTGAGTTAGGAGTGCAGCTCTCAATCTTTACTGCATTCAGTGACATCTAGGATTTCTGCTTTTTTCATTATTATTTTATTATCTGAGATAGTGCAATGTTTTTCCCATTCTGTTGTTTTTTCACTTTCTGATTGATTTGATTTTTTGTTTATTTGGTTAAGGTTGTTTTTTTGCAACAAAATACTTTTATTTGCTTTGTTTCATGCTCAGATTGGTTTTAAATTAGTTTGTTTACAGCTAATCAAATGGTAATCAAGTCCTTAGTGCTGCCTATATCACTATGTGAAAGACGTGGTGGCATTTGACACCACTCTGCGTATCAGGGTATATATTTCACTGTGTGGGGAAGAGGGTGCAAGTTTATTTCTGCATATTGTGTGACCGGTAGTCCCTGTCTGCAGCATACTATCATTTAGCTCTCCCCTCTTCTTCCAGTATTAAGGATTTTTCTTATTTTTGTCCTATTATGATTAGCTCTTATCTGCATAAACAGGTGTCCATTCCCTTCTATAACAAACTTGTATGTACCTTCATTAAAAAAAACCCAATAAAACAAAAGAGCAACAAAAAACCGCCAACAAAAACCAACCTGAAACAAAAAACAGCCCAAGGAAATTTTCTTTTCCACTATCATTCATTTTTGGCATTTATTACAGACATTCAGTTCTCACTCTGAAATATTTTTACTGCTCATCCTTCTGACAGTTAATGGTTTTGACTACAGCTTGTTCATGTTCTATTTTCTCACACAGTCCTCAGCTGGCTTAGAAAGGAAAAGATGGATTTAAGATTGCCTTTTTCCTAGCATTACTGCTACTTTATTTTAATTGATAGCATGGGTACAACAGTGACTGTTGAAACTTACCATTGTATTGCTCCTCCACTTTGGTCTGCTGAGTAAGAAAAGTGTTTTTCATGACAGCATTTCTGGTTTGAAGCTCTTATGGCAGAAATCCTGGGGAAGACACTTGTGCAGGCAGGAAGCCAACCTCTCCTTTCAGCTTCAGCAGAGACATTAAAGCCTAAAAAGATGCTCTTTTGGTTTTGCATACATTGGCTCATTTAGATTTTCCTAAGGCTTTCATTTGACTTTGTTTATGGATTTTATACTTTTTCAGTTCAGCCTTTTTATTTCCCACCAGTGAACCTGTTAGCATGTGGCAAATGGGAAGATTAACAGCCGGAACATGTACCAAGACTGACCCGTCTGCTTCAGTGTGGCTAAAATAGCTTAAACTGCATTTGCACACAGCTGTGTGCCAGCAGCACATGTAGATAGATGTACCTAGGCTTACTGTAATTGAACTGTTCAGGTGAATAGCAGTGCAGCTGCTCATAATGCAGTCCTGGTGGTGGGCTGGGGCACTCCCCTGGCCTGTGGAGCCTGCTCGTGTTACCGCATTTACACCAGCTCAGGTTGGGCTGCAGGTGCTACAGTCATGCATCTCACTGCAAGGCAGGGAAACAATAAAAGTCAAAGAAACCTTGTGTATCTTGGTTGGACTGCATTATTTAGTGGCCAGAGAACTTGGTGTGCTTCCAAAATCACGTTCACTTTTTCATTCTGCTGGAGTCCAGTATTGGCCAGTCCATCTCTCACCTTGTAATCTGTTGTTTCACTCCTCAAATAAGATTTTCTGGAAATGGCAGTGGATAGGAAAATTCAGCAATGAAAGCTGCAGATATTGACCAGAAAATCCTTTGTTCCATACCTCTATATAAGACTTGACAGAATTTATGATACCACAGACCAGTCCTGGGGCAAGGTTCCTCGAAGAACGCAGTAATAACAGATTCCTTTGCATATACGGAAATAGAAGAATTCCGGGTTAGTATGTGTAGAGTCATAGTTCTAATAGTGTTATTGGAAGAAGAGTGATAAAAATGAATGCATTACATGGAATTAGGATAAAGTTAACATGGTGGCTCACTTCTAGTGGGAACTTTTGCAGACTGAGTAGAACTGTCTAAGCCTCAGCAAGATAAGAGCTGTGTTGCACTCTGGCAATGTCTGATGAAATGGCTGAAGAGAAGCCACAGAATATCTTGAGTAGAGGCAGGAGCTGTCTTGGGGACTGGCCCAGTCTCTCTGGTTTTGGTTCAACTAAAGCTCCTTACTTAAGCACCTTTCAGGTGCAGAGACATTTATTCCCTCCTTTTGAAAATGCTGATATCTGCCTGACCTGCATGGTTTTGTAGTTCAGAGTTTGTGGTTTGCTGAATTAATTTAAACTGAGATCAGTTCTTTTCTCTGGTTTGTAACATGGTGGGTGAGGGGAGGGATGTAATTTTTTTCTTCTGTTGTTAGCACTGATTAGCAGTTTTATATAAATAGGGTCTGAGGCATGGGATCAGTACTTCTTACACAGGTTTAGTTGCAGAAGTTCACATATTGCAGAAGTAATGCTCTCATTTCAAACCATATGGTTCCATATAAATATGTAACTTGCTTGGCATACCTTGGAGTTGTGTAACGTTCTACATGCCTTAAATCAGAGGTACTGTTAATGGGATTAGATGCAATCATAACTCAATTACTTTGGTGTGATAGAATATTTAGGAGTTATTCCCCTTAGCCCTGTCTGAGTGTGTTAATGAAACACAAAGCTGGTTTCAGAGGAAAAGAAAAATGTCTGATACTTTCTTTCAGATGTTCCTAAGCTCCAGCACGTATCCTGAGATACATGGTTATTTGCATGCAAAGGAGCAGGGAAAAAAGTCATGGAAAAAACTGTACTTTCTTTTGAGAAGATCTGGCCTTTATTTTTCCACTAAAGGTACATCTAAGGTAAGGGAGGAAAAAAAAAAGAGAGAGCAAGAACTATGAAGTCAGAGCAAATATGTATGTATTTATCATTTATTGTAATAATAACAATCAAAATTTATAACCAAATAATTAAACTTACAGTGATAAAAAAAGAAAAAATTGATCTAGTTACTATAGATAAAATCTAGAGAGATATGGAGACACAAAACTAGGAAGGTGTTGTCTTAGAAACTGTAGTTTCTTTTTGCTTGATGAATTTGCTTCATTCTGGTTGATATTTCTCATAACAGAGTATCCTGTAAAAATGAACTTTCAAATACTAGTTAAATTTCTGAAGTATAAGTAGATGTTCTGAAAAGTGGATATAGTAATTAATTATATAAAAAGAGAATTTTTACAGGATAACTTTGGGAATTCTCAGAATTTGTTACTGGACAGTTCTTCATTTTACTAGTTCAAATTTTGATGGTGGTACTTTAAGCTTTATCATCATTGGAGTTGAGAAACCTTTTACATAAACTACTTAAACCAATGTTTATTCTTGTTTTGGATTTTCTGTAATTACCTGCCAAAGTTTGCATTGAGCTGCTTTGTATCCTCTGGCAAATTTCTTTTGTTTGCTTCCTTGACATAATTAACCTTAGCTGGTAGAGATAATGGTTAGAAATGGTACTGGGCAACAATTATAACAGTATCTTGTTTTTCAGATTATGAAAGTTTAGTTTGTTTTGATGTTTGAAATGCATACTGCTCTCAAAACTTGCCTCCTACTCTAATTTTATTACTGCTTGAATCTAGTGGAAGTTTTCTCAGAAATTATAGAACTTGTAGTTTGGGGTTTTTTTCCTCTCTGGAAGAATAAACTTTTTAACTAATTTGATATTTTTTTCATCTGCATTATGAAATGAATACTGAGTTGCCTCTTTTTAGATTTCATGATGTCGTGGTTAAAACTGCAATTTGTAAAACTGTATTTTGGAACAGGATAACTACTGTAGTCTTCCAAGTTTCTTATCTGGAGAGGCTGGCTAAAAGTAGTCTAACTGTATTACATTGCTTTTCTTTTTAGGAGCCAAGGCATCTGCAGTTTTTCTGTGAATTCAGCAATAGTGATATGTACATGTCTTTAACAGGCAAAAAGATTTCTGGAGCACCAACAAACTATGGATTCTGCTTTAAGGTACAAGCTTATTATTCTGATACATATTAAAGCAAGCCACAGTTTTTAGGTAAGCTTAAGTTTCTTTAAGGCTTTGAAAGCAATATTCAGCTGTCTGTTATAAAATAGGAGAATTAGTGGCTTTTATTTCAACAGGTATTATCTTCAAGATATGCTTTAATGCTAAAAAAATGTGCTGTGGCCTTCTAGCCTAACAAATCAGGAGGAAGCAGAGACCTGAAACAGCTCTGTGCAGATGATGAACAAAGTAGGACCTGTTGGATGACAGCAATTAGGTTACTAAAGGTAATTTTTCTGTGTGGAGTTAACTTCTTCCTTAAGTGTGCTATGTGATATTTTGATGCTGTGAGTAGAGAAGTAACATAATTTTTAGGTTCCCATGCAATAGCAATATAAATTTTGTACTTTGAAAGCTTTTTTTTTTCATCCCAACAAGCAGAGAGAGACCAAATTCTTGGAATCATAGTAGGGGATGGAATGATGCCTCAGTCCTGAAAATATTTAACATTAAGCATATGCTTCTGTGTAACCATGTTGAATTCAGTGAGATTGCTGAGTAATATTGAACAAAGCGACAAGAATACACAAGAAGGGAACTTTAATGTTTTTAAAATGTGACTGTTTGTGACAAAATAGGAACAGGCCAGTTGGTATATTAAATGGGTAGTATTTAATGCACAGTGTACATTTATAAAGGCAGCAGCAGCAATGACGATGTAAATTTCCTTAGCCTAGCAGCTTTTGTTCCTGGTTTTTAATGGTAAAGAAAAGCGTGTGCTATCTTTTACATCTGAAAAAAAACCTTACTTGGCTTAGGTTTATAATTTAAAATGCTAACCATGTTATTTTCTGGTTTTAGTATGGGATGCAGCTGTATCAGAATTACATGCAACCATATCAAGGTAGAAGTGGCTGCAGCCCTTTGAATATAACACCTATGGTATGTCCCACAGTAGCTCCATGAATAAATACATGTTTCTGCCATCGTGCTCTTTTCAAGTAACTTGTGTCAGTTACACTACTGACCTGCTCCTTCAAAACCTTGCATGTGCGAATGCTTGCCGAAATATTTAGGCTGCCAGGGTTGACTAGAGAGCTAATTAATTAATTTCCTTACTTAGAACAAACCAGTTAAAAGGCTTTTCCCTTTGTAAAATCTTCAGTATTTTGGGAGTTCGTTGGCTTATTACTGTTGAATGGAAAGAAGATTTTGAAAACAAAGCAGCAGAACTGTAAATGCATTAAAAGAGAAGCAAAGTGTTTAAGGTTACACATGCTGATGAAGAAGGAGGTTGTAACAAATCCTTTTCAGTATACTACCTCTTTTAATTTTTTAAAAAATATAAAATATTAAGTACTTGAGATGAATTTCAGCTGCTGTAATACTGACTGGACTTCAGAGGAAGACCATAATTTGGCAGATGGTCTGCCCTGTTTCGGAGAAAAAACAGCCTATACTAGATACTGTGTCCATCTTATAAGTCAGATATTTGGGATTCGATGAGGTTGTCCTTTTCTTAACATCTTACGTTATCCCAGCTCTTTATGAGTCATTTGAGTTCAGACTTTTTCATGGATGATTTATATCCCTTTTGTGGTTTTTGTTGGCTAAATTGGATAAAAATTACTTGTTGCTGAGATCTGTGACAGTGATTTTATGGTGGATTTTTTTAAGCTTTTATTATAGTTCTTGCTGATAAAATGGCCAAGAAATGCATTTGCTATCACAGGTATTCACAAAGTAGTTTTCAGTGATCTTGCTAATAAGCATGGCTTATTAAGCATGTGCTCAATACGCTGCCTGTGTCTTTAGTTTGTGTCGTGAAGCTACTGCAATAGCCAGCTGCTGCTCTTATGATGGATCTGGGAGCCATTACTGATCCTCTCCTCTTTCACTGTTGTGTGCATTTTAGCTGCCATAGCTTCTAACAGGCAGAATCTATACCCACTGCTAACAATGGCCCTGTTTTTCTACTTGTGTATAATTCACGAGTTTAAACAGCAAATTGAATAATCTGGGGATCAAATGCACACGCTAATGAACGTACTTCATAAGGAAGCCACTTCCACATTTCACATTCCTTAATTTCTCAGCCATGTCAGCTACAAAGAGTTCCCTCCGCTCTGCTAGAGGCAAACATTTTCTCTTATTTTGCCCTAGTTTTTTCACTTTTGCAAAGTTCTTTACAGGTTACAGTTACTCAGATAGACTTTAGTCCACAGTGTCAAGAATTACAATGAACTGCAGAATTGCTCTCTTCCATTTTTAGTTATATCCATGCTTGTAACCAAGCAAAACCAAAACAGAGCTGCTGTGATTTTGGACTGGAAATCTTTGCTAACCCTACAGAAGTCTAGGCCTCTTGTGTCCAGGTGTTGCTTTAACTTACAGCGTGCTAGAATGCTCTTTTATTTATTAGATATTCCAGTGCCTGCCAACATTTGAGCCATTGTAATCCTTATAAAACTTGATTTTGTAAACTTTGGTTTCTGAGAAACATTTTGGTGATTTTTAGGACTGTTTTGTCAAACTTCAGTGTTCTTATTCAGTTGTTACAAATTTGATCTTCACTGAGAGAAAAAACCACAAGCATTTTTTAATAACAAATGCTGCAGTTATTGAGTCTGTGATTAGAGTTAGAAGGGATGTATTAAAATAGAAGTTATAGTCCATAGAAAGTGCTGTTTTCAATGCTTAAATATGATAAACTGAATGGAAGTTTATATAGCAAATATATAAATTTGACATATTTCTAATGAAATATTTTGAATATTTTTAAATCTGATCATCAGGTATAATAATTTTGTATTTTACCTTTTTTCCCCTGCTACGTGGACATCTTAATAACAGTTTCCTGACTTGTTTTGACATGCAAAGGGCTAGTTATAGTTAAAAATATAAATACAGTTTATGATAAAGGGATGTATTTGTCATCCATTGCAGTAATGCAAAAAGATGATCTGTCCTGCCAGACTGTAAAATTGAGCTTTGCAGCAGCATACTGGAATTACAAATGCTCCCTAGGGTAAAACAAGTTTGGCTCTGATGAGAAACACTGCCAGTACTTGAAATATCACTTACAAAACATAATGTTTTCTCAGAAGCTTGCTATTAAATGATGAATCTTGTGAAAAATGAGCAAACTAAATTTATTTTTCTTTGTTGCAGAGAAGCATTTCAGAAAATTCTTTAGTAGCAATGGATTTCTCAGGACACAGAAGCAGAATTATAGAAAATCCAACAGAAGCCCTTTCAGTTGCAGTTGAAGAAGGATTAGCATGGCGGGTATAAACACCTTTGATTTATCAAAATAGTATTTTCTGGTTTTTTTTGTTTTTTTTTTTTTTTAAACAAAAGAGCTTTGAAGTAATGTTTTTGCTTCTCTCTCATACAGAGGAGAGGGTGTCTCCGACTCAACTCACATGGTAGTCCTATTGCCATGTCTAACATGGGTATGTGTGAGTTAATTCCTTGCCAGAGAAACGCAATAACTGGTTCTTTCAATGAAGGGAAAATGTTTTTTCACTGATTTTTTTTTCTACAGCTATACACAGATCTCAGTCATGGTTTCATCATAAAATATCTAGAGAAGAGGCTCAGAGACTTATTTTGCAGCATGGACTTGTAGATGGGTAAGTTAATTCTTTGCATAGCTTCTCTGAGACATGTTTCTAACCGACAACTCCTATTTTCACGTGCCTCTTATTGTGGGGAGGTGGAGGCAGGAGGAGTTTGCACTTACCTAATAGGAATAAAAATTCTTTTATATAGGGCTATCTGGGGATCAGTTGGTTCCTATTTTATACCATTTGAAAGCAATGAAGTGGTGATCTAAGACTTTGATTCTGTCACTGACCGATTACTTGTGTCCGTTCCGAGCCAGGCACGTGAGCTGTGTCTTTGCACAGTATTCTCTGGGAACTGTCAGCCTTGGCACCACTGTCTTTTGTATCTCTCTTAGTGATGAAAGAATAAAACAAAGTCTGAAAAAATTACTCTAAGATAATGTGCTGGGACAGACATTGGAAAAAAATATGCTTTTTTCTCATGAATTGACTAAAAATTGTGTCATCCTTTAATAGTAAACAGTAATTGTTAGGATAAGACTTTATTTTTAGAAATATTTTATTTAAATATTAATTTAAAATTACAAAGCAAGTAGGTATTTTATGTTCAAATCCTCCTGCTTTTCATTCCTGCATTTTTATCCTTAGTCCTGTATTAAATGTAAACTTGGGCCTCCTTCATTCAATGAGTAATTCCATAAAAATCTCAGTGTCTTTGAGTCTGTTTCCAGTTAGATACCTGGAACATCAGATTGCTGGTTAAATTCCTTCAGTTTTAGATTTTTTAGATTAAGTATGTTGTAGTACTGTTTTCTACATCTACAGAAATGGCTCCAGGAAAAAAAATGTGAAGGGAAGGAAAGGTAGACAAACCCAGTCATAATCAGCACAAGGATGGTTAATTGGACTTCCACTTTTGTATTTTTAATTTTTTTTTTAATTTCCAGGGTCTTGTTTTCAAGCCTGGCATATCATCTTGAAGCTGGTTCTGTGCTCTGCATTTATTTTTGTATTTGTTACAAGAGAGGGACAGGACATGGGGATGAATCCAACATATCTTTCTGAGCAGGATGTCATTCTAGGCCTGATGCATCTTCCAGTGTACTTCTTACACACACACTGTTTGAAATGAGAAAGTGAATTCCTTGCTAGCATTGGTTTAGTACAGTGTTTTTTATGTTATATTCTTGGAGCCATTCATAGCTGTGCATTGGGATTTTGAGGAGGATGATACTTTAGTGTGGACTGCCTAGAACTGATTAGAGCATTGGTAGTAGGAGTGCTCATAAGCTGTTAGATAAATATTCAGGAATTACAGTGAAGTAATGAACACGTGACATCATGTGACTAATGCTGTACTTTTTCATGGGCTGAAAGTATGAATTATCACCAGAAATATGGCCATTTTTAATGGGAATAATAAGATTTTAGTGTCTGGGAGTGGGGTGGGGGCAGAGAAAATAATCCGTATTGAGCCTTTTAAGGTGATCCCGAGCAAGGAATTCTCATGCATATATGACAAGGGAGTAGGGCCTCTGTAATACCGTATGTACCAACAAATATGTTGTTTATGATGGCTTGTGGAAGACAAGGAGGTGATTATATAAACTAGATACAGTAGTTTCAGTATTTGGATAACCCAATAACAGAATTAGAGACAGCAACAATCTTAAGGCATGCTGTGAAGAAATAAAGTTTTTGAATCTACTGTTCTGGTGTTAGGCCAACTTTTAAAAGAAAGTTTGCACAGTAATATTTTAGAGTTTATATTTTACTCCCTAAAGTATGTTTGAAGACTTTTCAGTGATAAATGGTTGACAGGATTGCAAAGTGATCAGCATCTGGTTGATGAAGGGGATAAGAGCATTACCAAAAGGCCTGTGAAAAAGTACAACTGGTCATTCAGAGAAGTTTATGAGGGAGAAGTTGACTGGAGTCATCCAGCATGTCTAAAAAGCTCCTTCCAGCCAACATGTCTGAGATTCTGTGATCTATAACCTTTTCTTCATAATAAAGCTTTTAAAGGTTCTTTGACAACCAAAGTTGGTCTATCGTGATTATGTGAGAAAAGAATAAAGATCTTTTTATCTGAGGGAGAAGAAATGTTGCTTATATTTGTGATAAAACAAGGAAAAAGTAAGAAAATGTACTTTAAAAGAACCGATGAATGGGAACATAAATCCTAATCAAAGTGTGTATCCTTTAATGTGAATCCTAGTAACTGGGTGTAGAGACCCCCATTTTGAATATTTGCAAAGTGGCACATTTTTACAGTGTCATTTTTCTGAATAAAATGAAGGACCAGTCATTAATGAAAAATACATAAAATATTGAAGTTAATGCACAGGATCTGTGGGATCTGTGGTGGCTGCTGCGAACAATCTCGTTCGTGTCCCGGGGAGGGTGAGAGCCCGCTAGGTGGTGGGAGCGAGCCGGTTTGAGCAGAGCCCGCGCTGCCGGCGCTCCGACTGTCCCCGCCCGTGCCGAACGCTGGGCTGGCAGCAGCCCTCGGGAGTGACAGCATTAGTGACAGGGCTCCGAACTGCACTGCCCAGGGATTTTGACAGAAATGGTAATGATTATGGACTCCAAATTTCTTAATTCCAGATAGTTTCTTACTTCGTAAAAGTAGAACTCTTAAAAACTTTAAGAATGAAATCAGTACTTTGAATCCATGCCGGTAGTCAGTGAAAATCCACCGCAAACCTTTGGCTGTTTTTTTTTTTTCCCTTGAAATTCTTTGTTTTCATGTAGTAGCTGGGCTCTCATTTCTGGTGTGTGGTGGGGCAAACAGTTACCATTAGGTGGTCACTAATGCTCACTTGATTGACACCTGCAAGTCCATTTTGCCCATTCCTTTTGTGTCCTGAAAGAGGTGCATGCTTGCCAATGGCTGTCCCTCCATTTCCCTTGTTTGGTACATTGGTCAGCTATATGTGTTCCAGACCTGCACAGTACAAGCAGTTTGGACTCTCTCCACTGCAAATTTATCTATCAGGTTCCTCCCTGTCCTCCAAACTGTTCTCTGCCAATATTCCAAACCAAGTGATTCAATGAAAACTGTCTCATGCTGATAATCATTCTTTGCCTGTACCAAATTATTCTACCAGGACTATGGAAAAAAAAAAAAAAGTTATGTTTGTCCATGTTCTGGTTGGAATAAGTTATCAGTGAATTAGTTGCAGTGGCACTGTTGGCCATTCAGTGTCATGATTTGAATAATGATTCCATAAAGCAAGCAGAGTGTAGCTCTGTCTCGTTGGGAATTTTGCTTCTGTGCAGAAATGAGAGCGCATTTATGAGGATCGGCCAGATGTAAAAAACATTCTGGTGTGTATTGCATTACCTGTTCTGTAAAATTCCTGTTTAACTACCTTTTGAATTTTTCTTGTAATGCTTGTGATTTAGAAAACTCAAGTTTTCTCGAGTCAGAGTCCAAAGAAAAATTTTGTTCAAAGCACAAACTTTGAGGGTGCTTTTTCTCTGAAGAGATGTATTGTAATTCTATGCAGTGTAAAAACTAACGCCTACAGTGTCATTTATTCTGAGAATGCATGTTTTTCACATAATAGACAAGGTGAAGAAGAATTTAAGAGTAAGTATTCCCAGTGACACATTTGCAAAGAAATACTGATTAAAAGCCTAACTTACATAATTGATATTATTTATGCTTTTCACTAATACTTACTGTAACAAATTTAGAACAGTTTTAACTGGATGTTTACAAAAGGATTTCAAATGATCTTACTTTGAAATTTTTCAATCTCTTCTAGGGTATTCCTGGTACGTGATAGCCAAAGTAACCCCAAAACATTTGTATTGTCACTGAGTCATGGATTAAAAATAAAACATTTTCAAATTGTACCAGTAAGTAAGTTTTTTCAGTTTATATATGGAGTTGTAAAACCAAACAATTGAATAACTGTGATAGAACATTGATGGATTTTTTCTTCTTTTGCTGTTTTATGGAAGATGTAAACATCATACCTGTATCATGAAATATAATTAGTATTCTTTAGCAGACTTGAACATTTTTGAGCTTTGCTGTTTGATTTGTTCTTAAGCTTGACTAGTATTATGAAATCCTAAAAAGTTTATTGAAAAACTAAACAAATCTATTTCAACTGGAATAGAAGCATCCCTGATGGCATGGAAATCATGTTTCCTTTTAACTTTTCAGTATGTACACAATTTCTTAGTCATTTCTTTTGGACTGCCTAAGATGTGTGTCCATATCTCACTGACTCTTCTGTTCAGGATAGTATCAATATTTATAGTCAAACATATTTTGTTGACTTCTCTTCTTGTTACCGTGCTATATTCATGTCCATGTCTTCTTCAGGGGAACAAAAAAAAAAAAA
>VZTE01001195.1:1035176-1045777 GCA_013397775.1 Eulacestoma nigropectus
AAAAAAAAAAAAAAATCCTTATCTAATCCAGCTGTTTTATAGCTAAGCTGAAATTTCCTAAACTGAAATCATATTTCTCTTAATTTTTACTCAACATACTGTCCAGTTCTCCTGCCAGAATGGTCAGCCATCCCCATTGCTTCCACTCTCTCACAAGGTGGTTTATGTGGGTTTCTTTACATGCTGCTTCTCGAGATGAGAGACACTTGAGCATTTTGTGTTTTGGCCACAGATAGTTGACATAACTGAGCAGACCCAGAGCTTTTTCATCTCTCTTTACAAGAACCTTTCTTCCAGACCACATAACACTCTAGCCTCTGTGTATCTTTCTGCTGAAGTTTCTAGCAGATTCCACTGTTTCTCAGTAGAAATAGTCAAGTGGCACTATTTTTTCTGTTTTTGATCTGTTGATTCCCTATAATCATTCACCAAATTTCTGTACACCTTACCTAGGGCTTGTAGCTGATATCCTCCCCTAAAACAAGTTCACGTAGAATAAAATGGAAGGAATTATTTGAGAGGATGAAAGAAGTGGATCAGTGTTAGCTAGAAGAATTGTCCAGGATTTTGTTGTATTTAGGTACAGACAATGGAGGAGTCCTTCATCTGAAAGTGATAGCTATGCCCTGGATCCCATGGGATCATCAACGTATAATCCATGATAAGAATCCCAGGTTTAAGATCTCTATGCATCTATTGACTGTAGTCACTTCTAGTATTTACTTTGGTGTAACTGTTGTGTGGCTTAGAAAACCTTCTGAACTCCATACAAAGAGTGTATGATTCTACTTCATTGGGATGTCCTCTAACTCTCAAATTTAAGAGACCACTTTTTCTTTCCCTATCAGGAAACAGACCCTCTCTTCTCTAAGCACAAATGTAGCTGGAAGCTGCAGTTATCTTCAGTTTCCTCTGAGATGGATGATTCTCTTCTTCCCTTCAAAATGCTGTGCTTTAAAACCTTGCTCTCCTGTTGTGGGATCTTTGGAGGAACCAGGAATTCTTTGTTTTGATATAATTGTCTACAGACTTGGGTCACATTTTCCATGCTGTTCATCGAGAAGACCTGTACCACTTCATTGGGAAACTTGACTTACTTGAAGAAAATGTTTTTGAATTGTTTTTTTAAGTAAAGCAATTTCTCCTATGCTAGTAACCTGAAAAAAATAGATGTGTGATGAGAACAGCTTAATCCAGAGAGAGTATGTCAGCATGGAAGCTGATTGTCCCACAAATATCCACATATTTCAGTTCCTTTCCATCAGTTTCTGGTTGCATTCAGCACCCTCATTCCATTCTCAATACCCTGACACAAACGTGCTCTGGTTTTGCTAGAACAGCGCTCTTTAAAGATTTCAGAAATTTGTTGTTTAACGGAGGAAGGGTTTTGGTTCCACTTGCTGCTGATCTAAATGAAGTGTTCATTTTCTGAGAAACAAGGCATATTGTATTACTGTAGAAAATTCATAGCTTATTAGTTGGAGATCAAAAATTCTCTTTGAATTTCAAATTCTGCTGTTCTTCTAAACTGTTACTTGTTTCCAGCCATTGTAAAGGCAAACTTTCCTACTAAAGGTAAATAAATAAATGTCATTTAGAAAGCCCTTTACAAGGCAAAACCAATTCAATCTCTAAATACATTATTTTTCTCTTATATTTTAGGTTGCTTCAGGTTATGCTGCACTTAAAAATGTCTCCTTTTAGATAGGGTGTGCAGCCTGCTAGTTCATGCCTCACCCATGTTAACAGGTGCCTCATGTTAACATTGGTAACCTGTGCAACAGGCATTGCAGGTGGGTAGTAGGGAATTGATTGTAACAAGTTCAGAAGGAAACCTTTGGGATACATTTGGGATCCTGTACTGTGAAAATTGGAGAGCTTGTTAGTTTAAAGGTATTTTTCAGCCTTTATACTCTGAGCTGATACAAGTTCACTTCAGTGTATTCTGTCCTGAAATTTTGTCCATATGAAAGATGAAGAGTTGATACACAGTTCTGAGACTGTCTTTTTCTAATAAATGTTCTCCCATAACAGCCTCCTTAGCTTGCAGAAGGTGCAAGGTTCTTGGGCAACAGAACTTCGATGTGAGTTTTTACTTTGCAAAATACCGATAGCTTTAGAATTAGCAATCTGTCTGGTATTCATTTCAAGGTTTGGAATTAACTTGTTAGGAGGATAACAGACATTTGAATTGTTAACTCTCCTTACCTGCAGTGTGTTGGAAGGAAAATTGCATGCATGAAGAAAGTCCAATGAATGATAATCCATTTTCAGGTTCTTGGCTGGAGCACAGGAGTTTACACATTCACACATTGGTAATTCCTTAACTAGCAGTGTTTGACCTGGTTTGACCAAAGTCTGAGAATAAAGAAATTACAAACTACTTCCAGAAATGGTAGAAAGGGGTAGAATAACCAGGAGTACTAAGCAGTTCAACAGCTGCTTCAGATAAAACATCTTAATTACAGGTAAGACAGCTAATTATATCTTCTCCCTTCCCCTGTTTTCAAGTAGGGTAGTTGCATCTTTCCCTAGCACACCATCTGCTACTCTGTGCTAGCCCTACTTCAGGATCCTCTGTTCACTACTTTTTCAATCTTATAAAGTATCCTTTTTCCCTTTTCTTTTCAAAAATACTTTAAATAGGTTTTTTCACCCTACATGAATACCAATTAGTCACTATTTCACTAATCCTCTTGACATTAGACATATCAGCAGTAGAGGAACTAAATCAAGAAATTATACAGTCAGCAGTGCAATACAAATTGTGCAAGAGCTAACATTCAGTAACTTAGAAGAGGGAAATACTGATTGCAAATTTTTAAGCATCTAAAAGTCAAAAGGAATCTTTCAAGGTATCTATTGAAGTTTCTTCTTTCTCTTTTGTATCTGTGCTAATACGTGTGTTTGGAGCTGCAGCAATTCTTCCTCCTACAACCAAGAACATATTACTAGAGCAAGGATGTTACTCTTGTGATGGGCAGTGTCTTGTGTAGCTAATATCACCCAGCACACCACTGCACTGATGCGTAGCCTCATCACACCTTACAAAAGTGATAGAAAATCATGGAAGTGAATGGAGCAAAGGTTGAAATCTATGAGTAACTTCAAACTTGGTTGTTTCATGTCGCTCTGTAAGAACTCAGGGTTTGTATTAACTCCAGCTATCATTCCAAAGCAAAGACACAAAGCAGTATTGTTAGTGCAGAAAGAGTATTCCTATACTGATTTAACTGTTCTTTCTTTTTAAGTGTGTACTTGAAGTCAAATAATATGTTGCTTTTCTGTTGTTTATTTTTTGAGTAAACGATCACTGTATTTTTCCTGCTCACAGTAGTTGTAAGATTAGGAATATATTGGTCTGTAAGGACACGTCTCAAACATGTGTTCCAGTCAGAAAGAAATACCATAGCAAAAGAGGATTTTACTGAATCTTGTTTTTCCATTTTTACAGTTGGAAGATGATGGGAAGCTATTCTATACCCTTGATGATGGTCATACCAGATTTACTGATCTCATCCAGCTAGTGGAATTCTACCAACTTAATAAAGGAGTACTGCCTTGCAAGTTAAAACACTATTGTGCACGAATTGCTCTCTAACCAAAGCATTTGTTGTTTCATCTGAGGGAAAGGAAGATACTACTATACTTTTTCCCCTAAAGGCAATTTGTATAGCAAAAAGGGGGAAAAACCCATTACATTGTAAAGATTCTATGTTTAACCTGCAAAAAAAATTTATATTCTATGTAGATAAGAACTTCGCTTTGTGATTGTCACAGAAAAATTAACTTCATGGTTTTGAAAAACCATTCTTTCCAATGTAATTCTTTAGTGTTGTCTTGGACTTTCTGGGGTTTTTTCTCAACTGAAAACAGTTTTGAAAAATATTGTGTAACTCCTACAAAAATATAACTGAAGGGAGATCTTTGTTCTTAGGTTTACAATTAACTTTTTTCTCTATAAATGGTTCTCATAATTTCTGTTCATCACATAAAAGAATAACATTTACTGTGGCAAGGATAAGAAGCTGAACTGCACATTTTATTTGTAAATAAAATGAATAAATATTTTGCACTATATTTTTGAATGCTACTTTGAGGATTACCATATCCAAAAAGTGAAAAATCATTAAAACCACTTATAACTGCTCAGTTGTATTGAGTTGTGCTATTCTTGTTGTAATATTTTAAAGGATTTTTTTTCTCTAATGACTAAATCTACATCTTTATACAGATCTGGACTGTCACTTATTGGCTGTGAAATGTATAAACATGCATAAATTATTATGTAGGGCATAATGTGGTTTAGTGTATACCTGTAATCTCTGACACAAAGAGAGGCAGAAAGACCTGTTAAGTGCTGTGGATCTCTGCACAGTTGAGGAGGGAATCAGTTTCAATTTACCTTAAAAAATAAATGTAATGTTATAATAGTTACAAATGAACAATAATTTACAATACTTACAAATAAAGGTAGATCTAGTGGACTTTACTCTGCTGAAAACCTCATGAAAGTGTACTTTCAGTCAGTTCCTAGCTTATTTTATTATTTATTACAAAATAAAAATGTCAATGTAGCTACCAATCAAGCAGTCTTTACAGTTTACCAAGTATCTAACATTCCAGCTAAAAAGAACTGTGCCAGTAGACCAAGTCAAATTTTGGACCACAGCATTAGAAGTAATTTTGGTATTTGTGTTTTGAAAGAGAGTTGATACTGCTGCATCCTTAAACGAAAACTTGAGTGGAATGGGACTTGGACTGCAAGAGGCATCCCCATCCTGATGCTTTGCTGTCCAAGAGCTTTGATCTTGTTATGACGGTTCAGGACGTTGTCCTGGGTATCCTTACATAGGGTAAAGGCTGGAGTAAAAGTGGTGTTTGAAGATGGGCTGTCACACTGACTCCAGCTCCCCCTTCCTGTGCTTGCTTGGGTTCCCTGACTGTCAGGCATAGCAGCTGTTCTGCTCTAGGAGGTGGTGGGAGAGAGGTAAAGGAGGCCTGGGCCAGGGCTGGAGCCAGTGGGCCTCAAGGCACAGCAGGGCCAGGATGTGTGAGCTGACAAGGTCATGGAGATGGAAGCATTAGAACAGTATGGTAACTGTAGCCTGTGGTTTTGTTATTGTGTGTCTCTGGAAGGCAAGCATAATAACATAATACTGTGATACTTAATTTACCGACTTGATCCACACATCACTGACCTTTTCCTCTGGTATGCAAATGCAGTTTTTAAAGCTCATTAAAAAAGCAACTCTTCCTAATGTGTACCAAAGATGCAACATATGTGGTGCCTAAGCTTATTACATTAGGAAAGCCTTGTAAAACTCTTTACAGTCGAATAAATTTAACTCCTAAACATCAAACATAATTTCAAATTGTACTTTAAAAAAAATTTTTTTTAATTAAAAGCTTTTCAGGTTGGGTTTAATAAAGTGATTTCTTCTCAGGTAGCTTTATTTCAGATGTTGGTGTAGAATAAGGACAAACATTCTCTGCATGCCTTTTCTTTTAATCATCTCTTGACAAATGAATTGTCCATTGTAGTCCATTTCTACTTGGACATGTGAAAGATTCGCTGTAATTTTTATTTTTATTTATGTATGCTTGGCAGAGGAGCCAACTGCTCAGTGAGTGAGTACCTGTCACCTTTGGACCTATCAGAAAAGAAAAGAGAATGTAGGGATTATGTCACATGGTGGAGAGTCATCAACCATCAAGAACCTTTGCCTGCTTTTTCAGTTTTTGTTTCACAAGTGAAATTGAAAAAAACCAAAACTAAACCAAAATAATAATAATAAAGAAAAACAAGTAAAATGAAGTTCTTAAAAGGAATAAAATGAATTTCTTAATGAGCATGGGATTTGGACATTTGAAAATTTTTACCTGTCAAGTTCAAAACTTTCTTACACTGCAAAGCATTTCCTCCTGCATTTTGACAGCTCTCTTACTTAAAATCTAAACTGAAATGTTGCTGAGAATACATAATCTCTTTTATATGAATGTGTATACCTTTCCTGAACTCTGTGGTTGTTTGTGACTATGCCAGAAAAAAACAAACCCGTATAACCAATAAAATCTAGTTTGGTGTTTAAATGACTTCACAGGCTACCTCCTTGTTTAAATATTACTGAAGAAACAAACATGAAGGAGGTAGTCTTAATGTGTAAAAGCAAAGAACCAAACACCACTCCTCAAAAGTAAAATATTCTGATATCCCAGACTTCTTCCAGATGTACTAAATGGTACAAGCAGTTGATACGTGACTTTCAAGATCCTTGCTAGCAAGCCTGTCAGAAAAACCAGCATGGAATTTCTATGAGATCACCCAGGATTTGTCTGAACATAAAGTTCTTTGGGGGTATAGGCAATGCTATTTAGACAGAATTTCGGTGTGTTAACTATCACTTCTAATTAGGAATACTACACTTAGGTGCCCACCTTCACAAAGAGAATGGGCTAATCAGGAGTTGTTAACAGCTCAGGAAGAAATCAGTACTATTTTTGGCAAGCCAGTCTATCTGTCTCCAACATTTGCTTCTCTACAAAATGTGGACAATGTTATAGCTACCTCACAGAGTGTTTAAGGACTGATTTTTTTTTTTTTTTAAGCCAGAATGATAGAAACTGGTGTTATTTTCAGAACGGTTTTTTAAATAAAGAAATGATATGTTTTTACCTTGATAGAAAGTTAGTGCCAGAACACCTAGGTCTGAAGCATAGTATTTAAAAAACTGTTAATGCTTTCTACGGTTTTAAAATGGTATGCTTCTGTGAGTGTTTATGTGTAGTGCACTGCCAGGAAGAGAGAACTGAGCTTGCCATGCAGAGGTACCAGAAGCAGCATAAGTGCACAAGCCTAGCTTGCTATCTGGGGTAATTAGCCCTGCAGGGGTATGCTCTGTGAGATTTGAGCTAGTGCAGAGATTGTGCTAAAGCTCAGCATTGTATTTGTTGGCATGCCCTTTGTGCCTTAGTTTCCAATCTTAAAATCTTGGCTCAAAGGAGATTAAAAGTTAATTCACTGCTGTTTCATAACGCATATACATACACGGCCGGAATTAAGGTTGCACGGGCAGCATTAAATGACATTTTTAAACTTCTGAGTGTTTTTACTTAACAATCTTAAGTCACTTAATGAATTTTTTGAAATGTAGTAAGTCTTTGAGCCATCCAACTAAATGTTTTGAAAGAGAGTTTTAACCCATTAAATAAAAGAGGATTATGTATGTAACTAAGTACAAGTGGGATCTTTCAAGGATAATTGAATTTCTGTCAAATGTTGTCTGTTACATCCTGGTTTAAGAATTGTAGCATTTTGTGCTTCCGTGGGGGTAGAATTATTCTGTAGTGGGCTTGGGGTATCTTAAGTTAAAATCAGCTTATTTCAAGAGAATAGCCTTTTTTTTTTTTGTTATGTTGTTTAAAAGCTACTCATCTCCATCTAAACAGAAGCCACTCATTCACCGATTAGTTTTAACTGTTTAAACCTATTTATTAGCTGTGGCTTGCAAATCAATCTAGCATTTGTCTGTAAGAAATCTTATACATAAGTTTGTTACCTTTATTAAATTAGTGTAGAAAAACACAAAGCAATTTACAGCTTATATCAGTTTTTCTGTTTGATTAGAAAAATTATTATTTTTATTACTGTTCTGATATTTCAAAGTACTATTCTAGTACTCACACTCTAATGCATTCCATTTCTAATTTCAACTTCGTAGCTGAAATCATCGAAGATGGGACATACCCCATTACTTGAATATACTTGCAAGCTTTCAGAGGTTAAACACTTATGGTCTATGCATAATCAATGTGTATGGTAGTGCAATTAATGTTAACTTTAATGAAATGCATGAATATTTAAAACTTAATGAATGTGACTTTACAGCACGCTTTACAGCCTGGCTCACATATGCGAACAGTATTGACTGTTGGCCTCTGGATGTCAGCAGTGTATCACGAAATTCCTGTAATCAGCCGCTGTTTTCATGCTTCCTCCCAGAAATATCTGTGACTTGTGGTCTCTGCACACCTCCAGAACACCCAGTGCTTTTTCCTCTTATAAATTATTCACTTACTCTGTACCAATTAGTTCTACCAGTTGCTAGGTTTGTTATCAAGTTAAGCTTCAAGACAAGAACCTGAACTCAATGAGTGATTAAAAATTTATTAGCAGAGATGATTAAATATGCAGATAGTCTGTGAAGCTTGTTCTTGAAACCATTATATTACCTTTTTAATACTAATGATTTGTATAATTAATTTTATAAAAGCCTGAAAGTCTTTTAAAAAAAATCAGAGTAGGACATAAAAGAGAAGAGATTAAATGCAGAGGAGGCAGTGAACCTGAGCATTAAAACAGCTCATTCACATGTATGGGCAATAAAGTGATTTCCTTACAGGAATCGTTTGTGGTTTTTCTTCCCCTCTGCTAAGTTGATTATTTTATTAATCTTTTAAGCAATTTGGGAAAACTCTTATCAACTAGTGAGTCGTAATTTCAAAATAGAACTTGATGTGATTAACACTGATAATACAGATGATTCCCCTAAACTTTACAATTAAAACTCTATCAAGATGCAGTTCCTGCAGCATTTAAGCACATGCTGGATTTAGGCATGCGAGGAGCCCTAGGGCTTCCATGGGAAGGAAGGTACAGGTGCATTAATGCCACAGGGTGCCACTGGGCAGCGTGGCCAGCGCCAGGCGGAGTTTCCGAGGGAGGGGCTGCCCTCACGCCGTGTTTCTGAGGGGCTGTGGGAGGTGGGCAGGGTCCCTCACAGCTCTGCCCGTGGCAGCAGCCCGGCCTGTTCGGGCTGTGGGCAGCAGGGCCTCTCCAGAGCCCCAGGTGAGGGGGAGCAGCCTGCCGCTTTGAACCTGCAGGGCTGCCTCAGGCCTGTCCTTTCCACGAGGGAAAGAAAACAAATGACTTTACTGCCCCTTAAGGGAGTAGCTGGAGCGGAAGCCTGTCCTGGGGCCGGGCTTCTCGCCTTCCATGTTCCTGAGAGAAGCGAGCCCTCGAGGCAGTAGCTATGGCTGCGGGAAGTGTGGGCGGCTGGCGCCAGCCGAGGGTGCTGACACTGCACAGCTTTTGGCACCTGCTGGTACGTGCAGTGGGGTGTGAGCTGGGTTGTGGCACCTCTGTGAGAGGGTTCGGGAGGTAATGAGACCTGGCCACACACCGGGAGCTGGAGTGGGCCAGGGATGTGAGGGAGGCTTAGCGGTGAGCTGTGGGCTGCCATCCCAGCAGGGCAGGCAGTACAACTCAGCACTCTGCAGCAGGGAAGGCCCAAGCTCTCTGTTCTCCCCCTCTCCTTCCGGCTCTGCCTGGTGCAGTGCCACCAAGGACCATGGCTGGTCACAGGTGTGAGTTACTCTGGATGAGGCTTGAAGGAAGGTGAGGGCTTGCCCCAGCGTCTCTCGAGAGGCCTGGACAAGGAGGGTGCGAGCAGCCCAACCTCCTGGAAAAGCAGCAGTTGCCCCTCAGGTGATGCTGATGAGCCCCACCAGCTGGAAACTGTCAGAGTTAATGAGTTGCCCTTAATAAATATGTGTGCTCTGGGTTTGGATAGTAGGTGTGTGTTAGGAGGTGTGTTATGTGTTGTGGTTGGTATGACTAGTGAGTGAACTTGTTTATTTTTTTTTTAAGACTGGTGATTTGAGGTGGGGAGGGAAAACAATGAGTGGAGGTTTTTATGTATGTTCTGTTGCCCCTTTCTGTTTCTCTCCTCTATATAAATTAGAGTGCTGTTGTTCTCAAGTGCTGAGCTCTATGTAGTAGCATTTAGGTATCAGTTCCATGAAGTGCAGTGTGTGTTTCTAGCCCTAGCTGTAGAAGGAAACAAAACTGTAGTGCAGCCTTTACTAGAGTGAGACCCAACGATAGTGTTTGCGTTGCTGTGCCTACTGAGCTTGCATGGCTAGGAGCTCACTGGGGAGGATAGCTCTAAGTAATAATGATTGTTCTTTAGGTAAAAGAGAAGGTATGACTCCTTGATGGTGAGAAATTAAGACTGTGACCTAGGAGCTTCCTTAGCAGAACGCAATCTTGGGAAGCATTGCTGCAGTGCTCTTGGAGATGCATTGACTCGGATGTACAACTGTCCTTGCTCCTTTTTCTTGCTCTCAGCTAACACAAAACACCACTTTTGACAGAGATACTTCAGCTTCCCCTTCTCCTGTACCAGTCACCTACTTGGGGACCGGGAAGGAGCAGAGGAAAAAGCATTAGCTAGAGCAAGAATGTTGATAGAAAAAAGTTGAGAGCGCATTGACCGAGGTGCTTCCTGCTTTTCTCCTTGTGGCTGAAGCTGAACAAAGAATGAGTGCTTAGTCTCCCATTCCTGAATATGGCATAGAATGCTATGTTGCTATGTGAGGTCATAAGTTTAGACTGGTTTTTAATGTCAGTGAAAACTTTCTGAAATTAAAAGAATTCTTAAACTGAGGAAAATTAAATATATAATTTCAAATCCCTTTACAATGTGAGAGAATGCAGGTGGAAAAAAACCACGTGAAGCTTTCACAGGTTGGGTTTTTTTTTTTTTTTTTTTTTTTTTTTTTTTTTTTTTTTTTTTGTGTTTTTTTTTAAAAAAACGTTT
>VZTE01001195.1:1052311-1067897 GCA_013397775.1 Eulacestoma nigropectus
TTTTTTTTTTTTTGGGGGTTTTTTTTTTTTTTTTTTTTTTTTTTTTTTTTTTTTTTTTTTTTGTGCAAGACAAGCTGCCCTTATATCGTAGAAGAAAATAGATGGAACTGGGGAACTGAGCAAGTATGACCATATGGCAGCATATCCTAGCATATTCTTCCAGATTCTGCTGTGGAAATAATAGCAGTTACACTTCTATGTTATAAAATAGGTTCTATATCTAGGCCCATTTTCTTAAGGATAGTTTAACAAAACATAAACCTTGTAGTATTAATTTCATATCTAGTCAAAACTACCTAGATGTGTACAGTTCCTTGTTAAACCTTGTTTTCCAGTTAGCTTAGTTTAATTTTTCAATACTTTGGCTTATAACTGGAGGTACAGGCCCATGCAGATGAGTTAAAGGCTTTTATTTCCTTTGGGTCAAAGAATTTTGATGTATCCTCTCTCCTGTGAAACCTTCTGCCCCAAAGTCCTGCATCTGGAACAGAGTTAATGATTGTCAGAGGTAGAAATGCAAGCTCACTGGTTCTGCAGGAGAGATGGAGAAAGTACAATGGAGCACTGAAGAAATGAGATTAAACAATTTGAAAAGAGGAGTACCCTTTGCCTTTAGGAACAGCTACTTTGAGAGTAGGGGTTTCTCCTCACTTCATCCCCAAAATGGTGGTTAGGACAGAGAGATGCTCAATATGATCTATGTTACTGTCTCCAAATTAACTTAAGTCGAATGGACTCAATACTGTCTTCCTAATAGTGGTCAATTTTAAATGCTGTTAGAGGGAATAAGAAATAACAGCTATATGGAAGAACCCCTTCTTTGGGTCTCCTTTTGTAACCAGTCTGTCATTAGAGACCTTCTTTCAGTCGGCTGCATCTTGTCTGTTCTTAATTAGTTATAACTGGACCACGCACTATTGGCAGCTATTTGGTCCCATTTATATTCTTGACTTCCACCCCCTCTCAGGCAAAGAGTTGCAGTTCTCATTATGTGGAGAAAGCTCTTTGTGTCTTTTTAAACATGCTTCTCGATATGTTTAACAGATGTTTATAAACAACAAGTAGTGAGCAGGTGATGTGCTTTACTTCAGCAATTGTTACTTTATAGACATGGGTGAAACTCTCCTTTGCTGAGAAAGAGACCAGTTGAAGAGTTGAACTGTCTCCCTTTTGAATGTTTTCTGTATTCCTCTTGGCTCTTTAATGAGGTAATCAGAGCTGCATTTAAAAGAAAAGGTTTGTGAGTATTTGGATTTACAAAGTCATGTAATATTTTGATTTCTTTGGTTTGTTTTCCCTTGGTTTTTTCTTCTTTAGTTTTTAATACCGTTTATTTTTTCTGACCTCGGAGAACTGAACTGATGTTTTCATAGTGGTAGTATGTAACTGCTGACCAGTCATTGCATATGCATGCCTAAGGGTTATTCTTCCCCATTACTTTGAATTTAATGACACTTTTTTATATCCCATTTAAAAAGAAAAAAAATTGTTACTGCAGAAGTAGATTATGGGTATACACGAGAGATGATGTCATTCTGCCTGGTGTGTTGTCCGGTGTTATCCTTGGTGTTGTCTGATATAACTTGAATATTTTAGAAGAGAAGACATAAAATTGGGGTTGTCAGTGTTTGGAAAAAGTCCAGTGAGGCAGCAAAGATAGGACACTGTTAGATATCAAGGAAGAGGGAAAATTAAATAGGATTTTTTTGAAACAACTATCTGGGCTGGCTTTCTAAGTCCAGAATGGTACTGAAAAGAAGGGCTGACAAATCTAGGACTCTAATGAAGTAAGTGGATGAACGAAGTAGTATGAACTTTGTCTGGAAGGAGAGTGGAGCAAGAGATGGCTTGATTACAGAGAAGTTTGAAAGTAGAACCTTCTTTTTGTCTAATTTGGTTCATTGAATCGTTTGTGTACACTTTTACAAATGACCAGTAAATTAAACTTCTGAAAATTGCCATTTGTAACTATTCCAAACTGCCAGTTTGAATGGTCTGGGAAGATATCTTTCCATCCACTCCACTTCCCCTGCCACTTTCACTTAAGACTGGATCCTGATGGATAGCATCATTTTGTCACATTGTGGCACTTTATAAATAACATAATGCAGTGATGTAGAGTGCACTGACAATTGCAGTTTTAGTAGGTATTGGGAAAGCTAAAAATGAACATTTTCCATAATCTAGATAGTTTACTTTGGCGGCTGGGCTTTCTGCACATCTCCAGTATGTATTCCCATAAGATATTAAAAAAGATGTATATGTTTTTATTATATTGTGTATACACTTTGGTAGGTGTAAAATAAGTTTACATTTTAAATGCATTTCTGCTACTATCAGAGAAAAGCAAAACAAAATAAATTGATGCCAGGGGAAATGTCAGGCATGCAACACAGATTTGTTAAATAAACATTACTGTGTGGCATTAGCTAATGTTATTACTTTGTTTCCCTAGTGGCTCTTTTTTTGATTATCTGCATTTCTAAAGACTGCGCACGTTTCATACACAGTAAGAACAGAGTACAAGGATTCTACTTACGTGAAGAGCCTTGCAAAAAATACAGAATATGATGGCATTCTTTTATTTACAACTCTGCGAAAAACATAGAGGTTTTTTAGTAATTTTTGTTGTGGAAGAGATGATGTGAAGAAATTGAAATATTGAAATTTTTGAAACTCTGTGGGAACTGTATGTAGGAAAACTTACAAAGTGAAATAGAATTTCAAGAATGTAAATGAGAGTAAAAAGTATGTCATGCTTTTTCTGAATATCTTTCAGATTAGAAACTAAAATGAAAGTCCTAATTTGGAATTTGTTTAAAGCACTGTGCGATGGATGGCATAGATAGGCTTGTAACTGTGGAAGGTGATTTCATAACTGTTGCTTGGCCTTTTACGCGTAAATTCCTCTTATTCATAGAACAGGGCTGCTGAAGCCAATATGCAGTGTAGATAATGCTCATAAATAGTGTAAATTTAGGAGGTCTTGTATGGGAAATTCTGTATATGGGAAATCCCTCCTCCTCTGGCCAATTCATATCCAACACCAGAGACTGGAGTACCTGCAGTTCCACTGCATGGCTTATTCAAACAAGCTGGAATTATTAGCAGCAATTCATAGTAATACCAGCTAGGGCTTGGTTTGTTTATGTATTTGCTGTTGCAATATTAGATTGCATTATATACATATGTTTATCTGAAGAGTATAAGGCTTATTTTCAGGGTTTGCATAATCAGCATATTTCAAGCAAATCTGATGCAGAAAAGTGACCAGGATAAAAAAGAATATCAAAGCTGAATGTTCTTACCATCTGTTCAGTTTATTTCATATACCATGTTGCTGGTCTTAAAGTCCAAGGAGTCTTGCATCCATACTACAGCTGACATCACCTGGCCTGTCTTTTGGCTGTTGGTAGAGAAGAGGGAAGTCAGAGGCAAGAGAGCTGATCTTGACACATTGTCTAGAGTATCTAGAGGGGAAAATTTGCACTGATGTTACCTTTCCCAGGAAGAGAAATTCATTTGAACTCAAATCAGTAGTCTGCATGCCTGTGTAATTGTCAGTGCTTGTTTAATGCATTATTTCCTCCGTTGTTGAATGTTGACTTGGATGCCGGACTCGAAGGTATGTTAAGTTTGCTGATGACACTAAATTAGAAGGAGCTGTTGACTCCCTCGAGGGCAGAGAGTCCCTGCCAAGAAATCTTGACGAATTGGAGAGATGGGCAATCACCAGGCTGTGTGAAGTTTATGAAGGGTGAGTGCTGGGTTTTGCAGTGCTGCACCTGGCACAGGGCAACCCTGTGTGTACGTTACAGAGTGGGGAACAGCGGTTGGACAGCAGCCCCATGGAACGGGACCTGGGGATCCTGATCAATGGCAAGTGGAATATGAGTCAGCAGTGCCTTGGCAGCCAAAAGGGGCAACCCCATCCTGTGGTGCATCAGGCACAGCATCACCAGCTGGGCAAGGGAAGGGATTGTCACGCTCTGCGCTGGCGCGGCCTCACCTTGAATATTGTGTGCATTTTTGGGTGCCACGATATAAGAACAATATAAAGCTATTAGAGGATGTCCAAAAGAGGGCTATGAGGATGGTGAATGATCTAGAGGGGAAGTTATATGAGAAGCAGCTGAAGTCACTTGGTTTTTCAGCTTGGACAGGGGAGACTTCATTGCAGTCTTTAGCTTCTCCATGAGGGCAAGTTCAGGGGCAGGGGCTGATCTCTCCTTGGTGACCAACAATAGAACCCAAGGGAATGGCCTGAAGTTGTGTCAGGGGAGGTTTAGGTTGGATATTAGAAGAAGGTTCTCCACACAGAGGGTGGTTGAGCACTAGAATAAGGCTCCCCAGGGAAGTGGTCACAGCACCAAGCCTGACAGCTCCAGAGTTTGGACAATGCTCTCAGGCACATGGTGTGATTTTTGGGAATGTGCAGAACTGGAATTTGAACTTGATGATCCTTGTTGGTCTCTTCTAACTCAGAGTATTCTATGACTTTGTAATCGAAATGCTACTTGACTATAATTAAGTGGTTTTGATTATTAAGTAGGGAACAAGAGAAAAATTATGTGTAAGGAAAAATATTGACTTTTCTTGACCAATCCATCAGGTATAGCCTACAATAGGAATCTTCAGTTGATTTAATGGAGCAGCTTGTAGAAGTGGCACAGAGAAATAACGGAAGATTTCTATTAATCTCTCTTGATGAACAAGAATGTAGAACCAGGGGTTTGTGGATTTTTTTTATTGTATTTTTGATGTATGTATGGTCTGACTTTAAATTTTATCTATCACTCGGTCTTGTGGCTGCTGCTGCTCTCCCTTTCTGAAAAGAGGCCTGACAAGGTATTAGTCTCTCCTCTTGCTGTCTCTTGTTTTTGACTTTCTGATTGTTGTGTTGTTTCCTTCCCTAATATAATCATATCTTGTATGGGTAAAAACAAAGAATGGTGTTTTTGGTTTCCTTCTGAGTGCCTGCCACACCTGAGGGATCTGCTGCTGCTGAGAAATGGTGTGGCTTGGGTCTGACTTCTCCAGATCCTGGTATGTTCAGAGGAAACATATTTTCTGGATCAAAATATGGTAATGATCATTTCAGCATGTGCAAATTAAATATAATCAAAAACCTTATAGCTTTGCCAGAACAGGTGGAGTTTCTGTGTAGGTTAGGACAAATCACTTTCCCAAATTTCATGTTTATTACCTGTTCTCCAAGATTGAAGTTGATTGCTTGTTTCTTTATTTTTCTCCATGAATTAAAAACATTGAAGCAAGAAATGATCACTCTGGAGAAAAATGTAATTTCAGAAAAGCTATGTTCTGGTGAAGGTATGATTTTGTGTTGGAGAATGAGGTGTGTTTGGCTATGAATATTCTGTGTCTTTATGAACCATGTTCCATGGTGTATGTATGCTAGAAACCTGCTGAAGAGAAACCCTTCCTTCCTTGGTCATGCGGCAGGCCTGGATGGACAGCTGTGTCAGAGGTTCATGGTACATACAGAACATGTACTGGGTTATTGTGGGAAGAGATGGGATGGAGTTGAGTTACAGGCTGTGGGACAAAGGAGCACATGGCAGCACAAAGGAGCACATGGAGGCACAGAGAGGCTTGTCTCTGCCGGACCCTGGGGGGAGGAGGTGTCACACGGCAGAGCCCTACGGAGAGGAGCTGCCGGAAGCTGACAGACGGGTGAACAGCACGTGATCACCCCATAGAAGGACATTCAGAAGGTGTGTTGCTGATGTGGCAGCATGGGATAGGTCATGTAGTGAGTATTGCCATGTAAGGAAACACTGTGCCTTGCAGAAGTGTATAAAACCAGCTTGTTTCTTTGAATAAACGATTCAGATTCCCTGCCGGTCTGGGTCCGTGTGCCAGTCACTAGGAATGGTGCCCTGCATCAGGGACTGGAGCTGTAGGTGAGCCATGGAGGACATGAGGGCTTGGACAGTCCTTACTGGACCCGGCGAAGTCTGTGTTTCAATCACCGACAGGTTATTTTTAAATGAAAACCTCAAACCACTCCTGAGCCTTATCCAGATGAAGATGACAGTTGGTATATTATTCATTAATTTAGGAGATGGATCAGCTCCTAAATTATTCTTCCTTTGTTGCATGAAACTGAAAGAGAAGAAATTCAACACGTTTTGCTGTAGGTATAAAACTAATTGCCACCGCTGTAATTTCTAGGCTGGTTTTTAACTCTCTTTTTAAAAATGAACTATAAATATAACCCTTCTTTTTTGTTATTGTTAACCCTATTAATGTATTCTATCACCTAGTGGAAGGACTTTAATCCCATCATCCACCTCTTCTCGTAATTTTCCTGAAATCTATCATTTGCAGCATGTGGCAATGGAGACTCTTAAATAGTCACATATATTTATCCTTAAGAAGCAGGTTTTGCTGGGGTTCATGCTTGAGTCCGTTTTTCTTATCTTCCTCAAATGACCAAAGTTAACTGATTTGAAAGGGCCTCATTTTAAATTACATTCATTCAGTGAAAACAGAAATTAACACTTAGAGACATCTATATGCTAATGATTGTAGCTCAGGGAATACCCTTCTAACCTTTTCAAAAGGAGTTGGTAAAAAGCCATTTCACTTGAAAGCAACTTAGTAAAAATGGTAGATTAATTAAATACAATAAAATTTCCCTAAAATCTTTATCCCATTTATCACTTATCATTATTTTTCCTTTTCACACATGGTACCTTAGCTCCAAACGGAATGTTCCAGGATGCATTTATTAAAACTGTTTTTCTAGTGACATCTATTAGATGCTGTAAAACAGAGGTTAATAATGTCATGAGTTTTAGGGATGGCATGCAAACAGAGGTGAAAAACAGCCTCATCTATCACAGTACATAAGATACTAAGTGTATGAATTTTGGAAAAAGGGTCAAAAACGTGTAGAGGAAAGATTTCCTATAGCCCTTCCAGATGCTAAGAAATTAACTGAATTACAAGATCCCAGGCTTTCAGATCTTTTAAGGACTGTGTCCAGTTGTGTCCATTAGTGAGTTTCCTGTAAATGCAGAATATGACTATATTGCTGCTTATAGGCAAATTTATTGTAGATGCAGTTTGTGTTTGTTCTTGACTCAGTTTGTAGGAGGTTAGAATTCCCGAAGAGGATAGAGTATTGTACATATTAAATGCCTTGTGCACACGGGTATTCTGCCTCGTAGTACCTGTGTTACTGCCTTATGTGCAGTGTTTCTTAGGTAAGGTCATTTCTGTATATAGAGGCCTTGCAGGTCCTTGAATCATGTTCCTATTTGGGAGAAAAGGAAAAGCTTGTGGAAACAGTCTTTTTTTGTTCTTAAACTGTTCATGAACTGTTCTTACTGTTCATGTTTGCTTTTTCTTAGAGGAAAAATTTCTAAGCAAAAGGCCTAAAAAGCTAATGCCTGATGCTTCTTTGAAGCTACCCGTCTGATTAGTCTTGTAGATCCTGATATGAAGTCAAACTAGGGTCAAATAAAGTATTAAGCCCTGGAGTAAGATGTGTCTGCCCTAGGCTAGAAGCAATTTGCAACTCATACTTGGTTTAAATTTAATAGCAGTAAAAATCCTATTGAAACAAAATGTGGCAATTATCGCACTTGAAATTCCAGTGTGGGAGAGACTGGAGGAAGGTCATGGATCTGTACTCGGTTTACTGATGAAAAAATGATGCGAAGATCCAAAAGGATCATAAGCTTTAGTAATACTTAGTTAAGCAGGTGTTACAGAACAACTTTCTTTCCCCCCGAAGGAGAGGCCTAGGAATCTTCCCAGATGGCTTAGCAGTGTGGCTGCAAGCCTAAAGGAGGCAGGTGTAAAAGACTGCGTTCAGCTCTACCTCAAGAGAGATAATCAAATACCCTGGGCAACCAGACAAGGGAAGATAGGTGGTGACAGTCCTTGAGCAGAGAGGGATGTTTGTGACTTGGGGATTGGAGGGTGGGATTTTTTCTGCAGGAATTGATGGAGAAAGCTATCACCCAGTCTTTTAGCTATCTCCTATACAGCAAAGGAAGAGAGAGTGGGAATCTTTTGACTAGGAGTTGCTAACAGGTGATATACAATTAAAAAGGAGTAACTGTGCCTCGAATACACACCAGAAGGGTATGTGGGGTGTGAGAGAATGTCCTGTGCAGGCTTTATTAGCAGCTCAACTGTACCCTAGTTTTTTAGTGTTATCAGAAAAGTAATGATCTACACTGCTGTATTTTTGTCCCCCTGGTCTGCAGAAAGACAGTTTTTAAGCAGCTGTTGCTTGATGCCACAAAAAGCTAACATGACCTGGGATCAGAGCAGTTATGAACAGCAAGGTCTTTGTTTTTCACTGTTCTGAGTAGGAGCTGTTCTCTGCTCTTATGACTTCAACTTTCCCCTGGGTTTTAATCAAAAAGTTGTCTCTTTTAAAACTCCTCAAAAAGGGGAAAAACATCTCACTTGAGCTGGCAGATTTTAGTGTGTGTGCAATAAGGCCCATATTTACAATGCAAAATTGTCTTTCAGTCTGTTGTTCCTCCACCTCACCCCAAAAGCCGAAACAATTTCTAAAATTGCCATTCTGTACCTAATCAATTTTGAAAGCAGCACTTAATTCAGTGGCTGCCAGGAAGAACTGCTTTTCTGCACTGTTATGGCTCTGGATAAAACACGATAATTCAAACAATTTCCTTAGCTAATACGAGACTCTGTCCTTTTTTGGGCAGTTGGTACTGTGGGTTCTAGGCTGGTCTAGCTAAGTAAAAGCCCAGTGTGCCAGACTGGGCCTCCTTCTCGGAGGTGTCAGATATTGCTTGTCTTCAGCCTATGGTTTATGAAAGTAAACCCACACATAAATCCCTCTGGCACAGTAATAGGGATTTGCAGGTGTTTAGCAAGCTAAAGCAGATCCTGCAAATTGAGCAGATACATGTTTAAAGGCATGGAAAACTAGACTGAGGGAATTTCATTAATCCTGTTTGCTGAATGCATCAGTAAACCAGTTGTTTGGTTTGCTATGGTATGAAGATGTAGTTAGCTGAGAGAGTTATCTGTCTTTCGAAGGTTGTATTCCCTGCAGAAAGATCAAAACTGAATGAAGTTGATACTGTTTATGTTAATGAAGATATTTTTAAATGGATAACTATATTATAGTTATGAATTGTCATGGTTACAACAACAGAAAGAAAAAGCCTATCAGAAACCTCCTGCATAAAAGTAACAGTATAAAATTTCAATAATTGAAGAATTTATTATAAAAACAAAATGAGCCTCTTTTGCTGAAGTCTTATTTGCCATTGGTGATACTCTGTTTTACTGTACTTGCACAAGTTGTTGCGTAGGCTTCTAGATCCAGAACACATATAGACTATATCATGATAGGGAGAAAAATGCTGTGGTGGCTTGTTATAACTACCAGCTGATGTTATTTTTTAATGAAATTATGAATTTAATTGGAATGCTATTTTTCAGGCTTATTTGAATGGTGTCAGTAGGATAAGATTGTCAGTGACATAGACAATACAATGTCAGAAAAAAAATCTTCAAAGATTCCCTTTATCATTTTGGGACAATATGCAAATTGGTACTTCAGTTGTAATGTATGAATTTGGTATCTCTTGGTAGTTAAGCTGTTGAAAAAACATACCAATGCCTTTAAGCACCCATTCTAGATGCAGTACCTAAGCCCTTATGCATCCTTTTTTAAATCAAGCATTAATCATCATGTGATAAATTCTTTCATTGCCTGAATGAATATAGATATGAATGAAAAATTATGATGATTATGTTTAACAGTATATAATGATAGTGCAAGTGTCATTAGCCTAAGATTTCATTCACATACAGAAGAAGCTAAAAAGATAAATTGAGTTTTTGGTGTGGTGGGGTTTTCTTGGCTATTCTCCCTCATCTTTGAGATTGTAATTGGAGTTGAAAGTAATTTCCCTGCTTTCATATGTTTTTTTTTTCCTGTGCAACTTAATGTAGAATTTCCTATTGTAAGTGGTTCTGTATTTTTAAAAATGTTTCTTTAAAATATAAACCCAGCTTTTTGTTGTCAGTACTAGCAGACTTCTGATACTGCTTCTAAGCAAATATAAGAATCTATCTTTTTTCCTCCGCATCTTGGTTAAACATCAATGTTAAATTACACGTAAGTTTAGCTGATTCACTTGAAAATAAAAACAATTAGTTCTCTTTGCTTCATTGTATGTAAAACCATAAAATCTAAGAAGAAGTTACTTACTATAAGCTAGTCATTTAGAATATTAGTGGAACGGAAATCAGCTTGGACAGGGTGATGTGTGTTGGAACCAAAACTGAGCATACAGTTAACAAGACAAGGAGAGCAAAAAGGATTTCCTGCATGCATAAGCAAAGCATGTACTTTACAAAGTGTAAGTGAAGGAAAGTGTGAGTTTGATGAACTTCTATGTAGCCTGCTTAGTTCCTATCTATTCTGTCTCTGCTGGCAGAAATTTATTTATCTTTGCACTAGATTTTAGGTATTCTGTTCCTGTAATAAGAGCATAGCAGAGCCATGTAAGGACAAGGAGAAACTCTCTCAGGAGGAAAGAAGGACACAAGGCCAGCTTTGAAGGTTTGGGTCTCCCATGCTGTAGCCAGGCACAGAGCCAAACATCCAACTGATACCCAGTGCATCACATGTAGAGGTGACACTGTGTTTGTAATCCAGCCACAACATTAGTTAATGACATACTGAATTGTAGCAATCTGTAATTTTAATAAGTGTTTTATGGAAATAGATCCTTTATTGAAGTTCAAGGGATTTAGTGTTTTTGTACAGGAGATTGTGATGAGTTACATAAGAAAAAGCAAAGCACAAGGATGCCCAGGGTTTGGATTTTCGCATGTGCTGTATATAGTCATGTGATTGTATGGGTATTTGCACTAGCTTTGTGTGGGTGTGTATCATGGGTACTTGGCTCTTGGGGCTTTTTGGTCAAGCTATAACTGTTCCCTTTCAGAGTGCTTACTCTCCCTATCTTATTTCCCCTTCCCTAACTTTTCTGAAACAAACCTGAGAGTTACAACGTTTACATTTAGGCATGTGAGGGGATGCTTCTTGCTGACGCTTCTTACAGTAGAGCTTGCTAACTAGGAATCATCCTTGAAGGAAAAGGCAGATTGTGGCAAACATAAATTGCCTTTACTTCCCCCCTCTTCTTTGATTCAGCTTTTAGGCTCTGCAAACCACACTGGGATTACTATTTGTATAAAACTTCAGAGTTTTGTGTCCACTTGCCCCTTTCCTATTTTCCTCCAACCCTACCCCAGCCAGGTACTTGTTGTGGGCAATTTGGAGATTACCAAATGTAGTCCATTCAATATGATCTCTCCAAGCTTACATAAATGAACAGTACCTGACCAAAAGGAAGCATAATCCATTGGGTATTTCCAAAATAGTTCCTGCTAACCATAATAGCCTGCTCAAATGAATCAACAAATCTAGTATTTCACATCCTCCTGTTTAAATTTGATCTCAGCTGAAATCAGAGGCTAACAGGTAATCTGATGTTTTGAGTGGGCAAAAGTAGTTATATCACTTAAGACCTTGCTGATATCTGCCAGTATTCTGTGTGTTCTGTGCCTCACAGGATAAAGCTGAAAACTGAGCTATTCTGTATTTTTTGTTTCATGTTCCCAACCCCATCTAGTTCTTTAGCATTAGAATAACTCTCTGACATGAATTTACCTGTGACCAAAGAGGGCAAAATCTGGTCCTTGTCTTTGCACTGCTAAGGTTTTAAGTAAGAAGTAAATGGTAAGAAGTTCAGGCATTGTGAAGTAAAATGCACAATGGGGTTGCTAACACTGTGGAATATCACAGGGATATGTGAAGAACTTTCACATATTTTTTTGAAATCAGATGGAAAACTTGATTTTTATAATTAAAGATACAGTTCGTCTGATTGTATCCTTTTAAATAATCCTATTGACATTTCATTTTATAATTCCCTGATCCTAACCTGACAGTGCTCACTCAAATAATTTAATTTTGGATTTCTGTTATCTGCCAGTGAGTCTCAAGGTGTCAAGTGTTCAAAGGATGGATGCATAAACATGCAAGATGGTTCACACAGAAACATTTGAAATAGTGAACTCATCCTTCTTTGCAATCTATTCTAGTTTTTTCTGTGATTCTGTCGTTTATAGTGAAAGTACTTTTTGCAGTTTGGAGGATGAAGAGAATCTTTTATCTATGTAAAATGAAGGTAGCTTTTAGAGCTATACATGTAATGGGCTATGTGATATCATAACCTAACACTTTAAGCTCCAGCTCATCTACGTTTAAAAACAAACCAGAGGCTTTTTGAATGGTTATATACATCTTGCATCCTGCTAGACAGGAAAACCATACTAATTTTTCCCTTCAAATAGGGAATTTCTTTAAAGTCTGTTTTTCTCATGGTGGTAATGTATATAGAAAAATGGATCCTTGAAACACTTTTCCTGACCTATGGATAAGCTATCTTTTACCAGATAAAGACAGGGCTGTATTTTAGTAGTATATAGTTTAGCTAATAGAGAGTTGTGGATGCACTGAAGTTAGAAAGTTCAGTTTATTTGGTTCTACTCTGTGATTCAAACTAAGGTTTAATGCCCCTCTTGAATAATTTTGGTAGCATTGGACAGGTATATTATACCTTTATGCACTAACGGAAAGTGCTTCTGTGCAAATGGCTCAGGATACAGAAATGAACATATGCACTGAAGGATAAAGTACGTATTTTGCAGTTAATATTTTACAGTTAATATACTTGCTGTAACTATGTGGAGGAGCACTTATACTATTTTGTACATCGTGTATTGGAGCATACTCTGCTAACAATGTGGAATTTCCTCCCATGGCATGCCTTGGAAGTATTGTTGATGTTATGCCCTGAGGTGTTACTGTTACTCTGAATCTGGCCGGGCATTGTGCTCAGATGGTGCAACCTATGCCAACACATGCATACAGTACACAGCATTCCTGCACTTTGAGACAAGAGGAACAGTCTTAGGGAAGAACTAAAGGGAAACAAACTGAACTGGAATAGCCAGGAGAATGTTTTTTTAAATACTATGAGGCTCGGGGAATGTGCTTGTGATGGTTCAGACAGTTCACACTGATATTACCATTAGTTATAAAGAACACCCAATGTGATGGTAAAAACATCTGGTCTAATTACAGTAGGAAAATAATGTTTCTCCAGCATCTTTGCTCTATATTTTGGGAGTTTCTTTGTGCTTTTTAGGATAAGACGTGTAGGTGGTAAATTTCTCATCTTGCTGGAGAAATGAGGAAATATACCAATAGATTCTTGCAAGTGATATCTCTGTCAAAGAGACTACTATTAAATATATACAATGAAAAGATTCTTTTCAGTTGTTTAAAGCTCTGCTACTGTGTAGCAGTCTTGAACTTTCGGTGGTCTTGTATCATTTTGCAAAGTGTGGGAACTGACAGCATAATGCAGACAGTTCCAAAAAGGTAATTTGCTTACTAACTTTAAAAATTTGTAATAAATATAATTACTTATTTAGGGGGGTGAAGCAGGGTTTGTTTTGTTTTGCTTATGTTCTGCCTGTGGTATGAAAATTAGCTGCCTATGGCATTAAAATTAGGACCTAAATTTTGTTACTAGTCTCAACACAAAGGCCAAAGGATTAGTTTTCTTGTGCAAACCCTCAGCCCTTTGGATTATACTTAAGAGATTATCTTAAAATTGGTTCTCCCTCTTTGCAATTTGTGAAGACTCTTTTCCTTCATTCAGCTGTAAGGCGTTCTTAAGGGGGAAGATGTTAGCCTTCCCACTTATCCCAGACATGTTTCTGTATTACTGCAGGTAACAAGTCCAGCACTGAGTTCCAAAAAGTGAAAATAGGCCTAGATCTAGGAAAAAAAAATCAGATGTATCATATATATTTACAATACACCTTTTTTTTCTTTCTCACTAAACTCAACTGAGATTCTTTGGAGAATGCTCTCTGCATTCTGCCTATGATGCCTATGGTAGTTTGGACAGAAAACTTTAATTAGTTTGTAAGGATTTTTATTGTTTTATCTCTGTTCATTATTTTTTTCTTAGTCTGTGAATGTTCTCTATTTTCATCATCAAATAGCTTGCTGGCTATTTTTGTCAAACAAGAACCCTGAAACCATCGCACTGGAGTGCTGAGCCTATCTGCCCATCCTGTCAACAGGATGAAAGTGAGTCTCAAGCTTTTTTAATTACAAGGATAACATGTTCGCTCATCTAATAATGAAGATGGTTAGCAATTTTAAATTTTAATAATCAATTACTGAAAGTAATTCTCCATTAAACCACAAGAGAGCCATTAAATCTCAAAAGATGGAACATGCTGTATGTAACAGTAGCAAAATTTCTATTTTTAAATATCATTAGGGAATATCTGATTTTCATTTCTCTGCTTTTCTTTTACCTTTTTCCTCATGCAGACCATCTCATTTTCAGCAGGAAGACAGCACATGATCTTATAAATAATAAAAGAAAATCCTTGCAAGGCTTGAGCCAATGTCTGAAATATGTGCTAAAAATCTAATTTGTTTCAATCCAGCATATTTTGACTGAATAATAAGTAAAGTGACTAATTAATATCTTAATACACTGAGGGCTAGGTGGCATGGTGAACTTGGTACACTCTCACCTCAGGAAACCTGAGTTCAGATGTTATTGGCATTGCAGGTGCTGAACAGAGTTTGGTGATTTCTCCTTTACTGCTTCTAAACCTGCTATCTAAAACCATAACATTGAGTACTACTGGCAGCTTCAAATATAAGCATGTTGAGAGCTGGAAAGCAGGGAAACTACAGCTCTCAGACAGCTTGGTGTGCTTCAGTGAGGGTGCCTATCCCATGATAAGCAAGTTGACAAACATAAATCAGTAGTTGCTTCCAGGGGAAATACAATAGCCTGAAAGTACTGAGGCGGGAGGGAAGTGATAGGTATGCCTTGTCTACTCTGAAAAATAACCGTTTTTCTTTCTGGAGTTTTTAAAATTGAAGGGTAAAGAAGTGATTTGGAGCGGTTTATTGATATTGGACTAGATTTTAAAACATGTTGTGCTTTAGTAGGTATGGTAAAACATGATAAATTTATACCTTGAGTTACTTTGTATGGGGAAAGGACCCAACACAGTCTGAGGGAAAAACAAGGATACAACTTCAAAATGATACTTAGTCTTCAGATATACTAGACACTGATACTACAGAGCACATGCACCTTTCCAGAAGACAGTAGTGTGTATTAAGACTTAAAAGGTTCAGCTTGACTCTTTGAACCCTATCACTGAATTATCCTGTTTCAATGTGTCCAATGGCCCAACACTGGAGCAATATGTGCAGTTGAGAGACTCTTAATGTCAGTTGGCATGGTTCCCTGTACTCAGCAGGGAAGGTCTGTATCTCTGACGGCTTGGCTTAAATCAGAATGTGATAACATCTGCAGAAACTTTATCAACCTTTTCAAAGGAGCTAAGTTTCTTAGGAGACTAAGTATTTTTGGAAGGAAGGTGGAAGAAAGTTTAAGTTTTGCTTGGTTTGGATTTTTCGATTTGGGGTTTTTGGGGGGGG